>CM032352.1:1933130-2126994 GCA_019023105.1 Diglossa brunneiventris
TTTCTTCATGGAAAGGGTGGTAAAACATTGGAAGGGGCTTCCCAAGGCAGTGATGGGGACACCTTCCCTGGAAGTGTTGGAAACTGTGTGGATGTGGCACTTGGGGACAGGTTTAGAGGTGAACAGAGGGGTGGTGCTGGGTGATGGTTGGACTCTGATCTTGGAGATCTTTTCCAGCTTTAACAATTCTGTAATTTGCCCCAAATATCCTTTTTTTTTTTTTTTTTACTGGAGCAGAGCAGGAAGTGGAGAAGCTTCTGGTGGTTTTATATACAGGAAATTCCTTCCCCTGTCCCTGCCTGTTACCAGGTTGTGCTTTCAGCATCATTTCTTGGTGTCAGTTGACAAATAAATGTCACACAATTAAAGCATCCACAGGGCTGCTATAGAGACACAGAGCTAATCTATTCCTTCCTTGTTCCACAGCATTTAATCAAGGAAAACTAGCTCTTTAATTAATTAATTAATTAATCAATCCCTCTGCTGCCATCCTTTTCATTGCCCTCCTGATCTCCACAAATATTTAATGTTCAGGAAGCATAAAAAAAGACAAATGTCACTCTTAGGGTATCTCAGCCTAAAAGTGCTTTATGTTTTGATCCTGTTCTTTTTGCAGTAGGTTAGCACTGCTCTTTAACCACTTTAAAAGAGAAATAATTCTTGCCTTAAGAATAATTCTTGTCCATTTTTAGTCTCACTCATCACAAATAATACTGGACTGGAGCAAAGTAGCTATATAAACTTTTTAAAAAAATGATTTATTGAATATAAAGTATGATGTGTTGACTAAATGGTCCTTAAAGATAACTTCCAAGCCCGACTGTGATATAATTTTATGTGTGAAATAGAAATTAAACTTAAAAAATCTTTTTTTCAGACTATGTTCGTGATTGGCTTTGCAATAAAAAGGCCCCTCTGAAAGAGTCTGGCATCTCTGAGAGCAATTCTGAGGAAAACCTTCCCTTGAGCCAGTTCACTACTGTGGACAGAGAAGCAATTTGGGCAGAAGTAGAAACTGATCCAGAGAAAGCAGAGCTGAAAGCTGAGCAGCCTGAAAATGATGGATCTTCCCAGGACACGGAGGGCGACCAGGACAACAGCGAGCACACGGAGTCTGCAGACACCAGCACAGGCCACGACAGTGACAACACCTCCTCCTTGTCCCCTTCCCTGGAGCTGCAGGAGGTGAGCAGTGAGGACAAGGAGGCTGCAGCTGATGGCAGAGAGGCCCCAGGCCATGGGAATTCCCTCAGTGCCTCCGAGAGCTCCAGGTCCAGTGCGGGGCTCAACCTCGTCAGGGCCGACTCCGAGAGGACTCAGGCCTCGGAGTCTCTGTCCAGTGACGAGGAGCTGGAGCTGGAGCTGCAGGAGATGGCCCACAGCAGGCTGCTGAGGCAGCAGAAAGAGAAGCGGGAGCTGGCAGAGGCCCTGTTCAAGCACACGCTGCTGTACTTGCAGCCCTACGACTCCCGGCGGGTGCTCTATGCCTTCTCCGTGCTGGAGGCCGTGCTCAAAACCAACCCCAAGGAATTCATCGAGGCTGTGGCCACCACCAGCATGGACACCAGCTCCACAGCACACCTGAACCTCATCTACAACCTCTTGGCTCGCCACCAGGAAGCTCTGGCAGGGCAGAGCTTTTACGGGAAGCTGCAGCCTCAGTCTCCCGCAGCGTGCCCGCACTCGCTGCTGATCGAGCTGCTGACCTCGCTGTGCCTGCGCTTCCTGCGCTCCTACTACCCCTGCTGCCTGCAGCTCAGCCACAGGGACCTGCTGGCCAACAGGGACGTGCAGGTCAAGAGCGTGGAGGTGCTCATCAGGATGATGGCCCAGCTGGCCACCACGGCCAAGGCAGCCGAGCCCAGGAACGTGGAGCTGATCCGGGATCTGCTGGGGCGGTGCCAGGTGCAGGAGCTGGTGCTGCTCTCGCTCTCGGCCTCCATGTACGTCAGCCACAAGCGCTACCAGCTCCTGGCTGGTGGGACCGACCCCCAGGAGCAGGAGCTCTTCCAGGAGAGCCTCATCAATTTGGCCACGATCAGATCTGGAGCGAGCACCCTCTCCAGATTGAGCTGCTGAAGCTGCTGCAGGTGTTGATTGTCCTGGAGCACCACCTTGGCCAGAGGCCTGAGGAGCAGGAGAGCCAGCCAGACCTGTCCAAGGAGTGGCAGCAGGCTCTGAACTTCCAGCAGGCCATTGGGGCCATGCAGTACGTGTACCCACACCCCATCACCTCCCAGGGCTTGTTTGTCTCTGCCGTGGTGAGGGGGCTCCAGCCTGAATATGGCCATGGGATGCATCCCACGTGGGTGGCCTTGGTCACCAGTTCCCTGCCTTACTTTGGGAGGTCCTTAGGCTGGACCGTGGCCCCATTTGTGGTGCAGATCTGTAAAAACCTGGATGAGCTTGTCAAGCAGTATGAGAATGAAACTGTGAAGACTTCTGCCAAAACATCTGCCAGGTAAGAACCACCAGGGGGTGTGACGGTGTGCACAGGGGTCTTAGGATGAGGGAAGAGATGAGGATCTGACTCCATGTTTCAGAAGGTTTGATTTATTATTTTATGATATATATTATATTAAAACTATACTAAAAGAATAGAAGAAAGGATTTTATCAGAAGGCTAGCTAAGAATAGAAAAAGAATGGAATCAATAACAAAAGCTTCTGTCTCTGACAGAGTCTGAGACAGCTCACTTTGATTGGCCATTAATTAAAAACAACCACATGAGGCCAATCCCAGATGCACCTGTTGCATTCCACAGCAGCAGATAACCATTGGTTGCATTTTGTTCCTGAGGCCTCTCAGCTTCTCAGGAGAAAAAGATCCTAAGGAAAGGATTTTCCATAAAATGTGTCTGTGACAAGAGGGGATTTGTTATTCCGTAAATTCTCCTTTCCACAGAGCTGGGAGTGTGTAGGAACTCCCTGGGTCACCACTGTGAGTCCCAGAGTTTGATCCTTAATTCCTGCTGCACCTGGAGTGAGCTGGAGACAGGATTGGTGCAGCAGCTGGAGGAAGAGAGGAGGGAGGAGCAGCAGCTCTGATATTTCCTGGCTCCCTCTGCCTTCCATCCAAGTATTAAAGCTCCCAGATTTATGGATTCCTTCATTTGCATATTCCTGACCTGCTATTCCTAATATTCCCTCCAGTTTTAGCTGTGGAATAGAAACAGGAATTTTTCATCAAGAAAATACCACTTGGCTTATTAACATGTTTGGGTTTTTTCCCTCCCTTCCAAAGCTTCACTTCTAAAAGAGAAAATGTGACTCCTGATTACCCCCTGACCCTTCTGGAAGGGCTGACAACCATCGGGCACTTCTGCCTTCTGGACCATCCCCAGCCAACAAAAAAGGTAGATGGGAATCTCCTGTCACATCCCCTTCCCTTCCAGGTGAATAGAAACAGGGAATTGTACAAGAAAATAACCTTGGAGAGGCCTCAGAGCACACCCAAAGAGCTGAACTGACTCAAAGTGAAAGGACTGAGCTTAAGTTTTCTGTATTTGAAGCCTGCAAAGTGAATTTTAAGCTTTTGTTCACAAAGATCTTGGTGATGCAAATATCAGTCCTCTGTCCTTTACAAACTGGTTTATTTTCTTTTGGGTTTGTAATGTTTTGTGTTTATAATGTTTATAATGTTTGGGTTTATAATGTGATGTGTTCCCTACAATTTTCAGGCTCTTGTACATAAGAAATTATTTTAAATTGATATTTTGGGTTTTTTTTTTCCCCAGTCATCCTGTTCAGCTGAACCTGCCAACCTGAGGAATGCCAGGAATGCCATCCTGGACGAGTTGCCCCGGATTATGAACACCATGAGCCTCCTCTGGAATGTCATCAAGAGGGAAGACTCCCAAAAAAGACCAACTGACTTCTTTGGGACAACTAAAGGCTCCTCTTCAGTCTACTTTAAAGCAACCAAAGTAGGAGCTCTTGTAAAATCCTGATGTTTTTTATCTCCTCATCCTCCCCAGTGCATTTTACATGGAGTTCTTTTATTGTTCTTTTATTTTTACATTGTTCTTTTTTTTACTGGTATGGGATTTGGTTTCATTGCAGCTCCTCATTTCCCTGGGAATTAAACATGCCATATTTTCTCTATATCCTGGGAAAAGAATTAGTATTTTATAAACCAGGAGCTGGTCTTTGCCTTACATTAATAATTATTTTCCTCCTTTTACAGACATTAAGAACAAAAATATTGGACTTCCTGAATCCCTTGACAGCACACCTTGGAATCCAGCTGATGGCAGCAACTGCAGCAGTGTGGAACAGCAAAAAACCTCACAGGAATCACAGTAAAACCAAGGTGAACCTAAAGAAAAGCACCCATTTATTTCCTATATAAAGGCAAATTTACGTTTATGTGGTCAGTTCTCAACTGTTTGTAGATTCTTTGGGGTTTTTTAAATAGGACTGAAAAATCTGAAATGTTCTTAGTTAGAAAAAGCATCAGGACTACAATTAAACCTCAATAAATAATCAAATAAAACCCACATTGTGGGTGTTGATCTGAGAATAAAAGCCATTTTTTATTCAATACTGGATTGCAATTGGCCAATTGTATTTTAAAGCATTAATCAGCTCAATTTCCAGAGAAAATGAGAGCTGTGTTCTCTGGAACTCATTATTTATTCCGGGCAGAACTTTTCCTTTCCTGCTTTCTCTGGGGCAGAATCCAGCTGGTTTCATGAGGTGTTGGGAGATCTTTAATGGCAAGGGCTGGGTTTGATTTTCCTCTGTAATTGGCATTTCATTTTGAAATGTGTGTGTTGGGTTTTCTCTTGTCAGATTCTCCCAGTGGCCAGTGCATCCCAGCTCATTCTGGTGGACTTAATTTGTGCCCTGAACACACTGAAAATTGACACCATCTTGTATCTGGTCAAAGAGGTGGTCAAGAAACCAGCACAGATCAAGGGGGAGGAGGTATTATATGTTCTACATTTTTTAAACAGCTCTTTTACAAAACCAAATCCATCAAGCATTAAGCATTTTTCTAATAGTACAAAACCAAATTTTTTTAAAAATCCTTTAATCCTAATCAAAAACCCAAAACAAAAACAAATTAAAAATCCATTTCCATTAATAACCTAAAGCAGAAAGTGTACTGATATCTCCACAAGTTCAAAAGCAAAATAAATTCCAACAAAGAACATAAAATCATATCAAACAAAAAACATGTTAAAAACTCTAAAACCAAAAAAATAAGCACAGAAAATGTAAACTACACAAAAACTACAACTAAAACCAAATACCTCTTCACATACAAAAGCTACAAACATAAAATTAAATCTAGTATCATATCTATGTATTTTCATTTTATTTACCCTCAACAATAGTTTTACCCATTAATCAACCAAAATCCAATATTTAAATAACCTTAACCAATACATCAAACTTAAATATCATACATTTAACTCATTCAAACCCTAAAAAACCATTTTCACCTTATTTTACAAATTTACCAATAAATACTTAGACCAATACCAAAAATCATTCCTCCACATCTTTCACAATTTGTTATAAATCCCTCTAATAAATAAAGTATTTAAACCACATTCCATCCTAAAACACTCTTTAAACACCAAAAATTAAAAAACCCTTAGTTCTACAAAAGTAAATTTTTACATAAAATTCAACATTTTTATACTTAAAATATAAAACATATAAATACAAAAATAAATATATAAAATAAATAAATATAATAATATCAATAAACATAGAAATATAAAGATATAAATATTTAAACTAGAAAAAGATATTATATTATATTATATTATATTATATTATATTATATTATATTATATTATATTATATTATATTATATTATATTATATTATATTATATTATATTATATTATATTATATTATATTATATTATATTATATTATATTATATCTAGGTATAATTATTTTTTCCATTTATTTATTAAGAATAAATAAATATATAGCAACAAAAACAAAACTTCAAGCAGGAGGATAATTCCATTTTCTCAATGTATTTCAGGCTGGATGTGTTTCAATGTGTCTGAAGCACTGTTAGAAGGGTTTGCTTTTAAATGTGGGATTATCTTTTGCTCCTGATAAGTTTTGGTATCCAAATTGTGTTTGGTCCACAATAAGTAAATTCTTTAACATATATCAGCAGATGGTGATGGGACAAGGGGAATGGTCTCCCCTCCCTCATAGAGAACAATTTTTCCCCAATATCTGAAGCAAAAAATAACGAACCTTCCAACCAAAGCAGAGATGATGAAATGGGATAAAAGCCTCTGCTCTGGAATTCCCTGTAGCTGCATTCACTGAGCTGGATAACTCACTGCATTCATGTACAAGGAAAAGATGTTTAGGGCAGGAAATACTTAAATAAGATTTGAAGGAATTTCAAAAAATTTTAGAAAAATTTAAGAAAAAACTGTGTCTCCCTTCTTGGGAAAGGAACTCCTTTCCTTGAGCCACCAGAGCATTTCAGCAGGGAAATAAATCAGTTTTCTCTTCAAGTCACAGACAATCAAAAAGAAAATTTGCAAGTCAGGGGCACTGCAGGCTTTGTTCAATGGGCAAACACAAACAGAGGTGTTGGAGTTCTGGATGCTGAGAATCCCAGACTTTCTGTGCTGCCAGGCACTGACCCCCAAGAGAACACTGCACTGACCTGAGGCCATGGAGAAGCTTCCAAAATTCAATAATAAAACTGAGATTAAAGGTGTGGAGTTTGAATAGAAGTGTGTGATATCACAGGGTGGGAAACTCAGAGTTGAAGGGTTTAGAATACAGGAATAGATAGAAAGCAAGATGGAGGTTTTAGGGTGGAGGCTGCTCCTTCTTCTTCACCTTCTTCTCCATGGGTTTGGGTTGCTTTGTGCAATTGGATAAAAAAGTCCACATTGCTGACTTTGAGTGATTATTTATTAGGTTAAAAGTGTAAATAATTTAGGTGTCATTTCTCATTAGATAATTTAACCTCAAAAAACCTTATATAGAAAGATAGTTAACCATTTTATACCTTGTTAGTGCAACGCTACAGAACTCACTGCTGTGAGACTGTAACAAAACTAAGAAATAATAAACATCTAATCCCAAAGACAAAATACCATCTCAAGTATCTTCAATCCTGACCCCAACAGAAGCAGAAAAAAGAAGTCAAAAGCAGCATATAATGGTGTTAATAAAATAATAAATAAATATTATTTAGGAATAAAATATTGATTCGTTTGGTTTTGTAAAATTGTATAGAGATATGTAAGATAAGTATATAAGTTGTTATTATTAATATTATTTGATTATGAGTATGAGGAAATATTAGAGCAAAACAATGTATGTAGCGAAGACAAAATTGGTAATAATTAGGAATTAATTAGATAATATATATAATTTATAATATATATGAAATTATATAATTAGACATTACTGTAATCAAAAGTACTAAAATGAGATTTTGGGAATAAATCTTTCCCTAGGAGGGTGGGCAGGGGCTGGGATGGAATTCCCAGAGCAGCTGGGGCTGCCCCTGGATCCCTGGCAGCACCCAAGGCCAGGTTGGAGTTTCTTCTTCCTTCTGATAACAAATAAGTGTGGGTTTGCTTTTGTTTTTCAGAAATCCTCTCTGGTGGATATCCCAGTGCTGCAGTTCAGTTTTGCTTTCATTCAGAGGTAACTCAATCCTTCTGAAAGAGATTTTCTGTTTGACTCCAAGGAGGGAACAGCCAGTATTGCCATTTTTCTGTCCTTTGATCTCCATGTCCCAGAACACTTCTCTGCAGGAAATGTTGTCCCTTGGTTGTTGACACACACACACAGAGTGCCAGGGCTGTCACACTGACACTCAGGAAGGGCAGGACTGATCCTAAAGCTTTTAGGCCACCAAGTTCCTCTTACTTGTTTTTTGTTCTTTCCTTAACCCTACCTTCACTCAGGTGTGCTTTGGTTTATATTTTTTTTGGCAGACTCCCTGTCCCAGCCCTGCAGGAGAACTTCCAGCCCTTGTTAGGGCTCCTCAGAGAATCTGTGCAGCTGAACTTGGCTCCTCCTGGCCCCTTCCTTCTCCTCAGGTACTGTGGGAGAGAGCAGAGGTTGCACTGAGCTTTTACACTGTGCCATTCCTAACTGAGGGTGCTCTGCTCTCCCACAGCATCCTGAATGACTTTGTGACAAGGACACCCACCCTGGAGAGCAAAAAGGACCAGAAAGACCTGCAGGTACAGAGGGTTCAAATTCTCCTTTTAGTTCTAAACCTGGCACTTTTCATGTAAGGACAAGTGCAGATGATCTGATCTGTGCTTTGGATCTGAATTCCTGTGCTTTGGGAGTGCCTGGATGTGCATCCACACATTTTGCCCCTAACCTGGTGAACAGGGCAGACTCAAACACTCAAACACGAGAGACAAACAGAATTTCATCCCAAATGCTTGAAATCTTTTCAAAGCTGCTTTTTTTTTTTTTTTTTTTTTTCTCAGAACTGAGCTGGTAACACAAGTGGGATGTCCTGAGTTCACAACCATGTGTGGATATTGAAATCTCCAAGCTGTCTAGTAAAATTAATGAATCCTTGGAGCTCCCAGCTGGGCTTGGCAATGGGAATGACTCTGAGCTCAGCTGTGTAAAGAAAGGAGCAGAGCAGGATCCTCCTCCTGTTCTGCCTTATTTCACCAGCACAGTTTGAACACTGGGTGGGTTTTACCTGGGTAGGTTTGGGTTGTGGTTTGGGTTTCACGTGCCAACAAAGAAATTCAATCTCCCCTTCTGCTTCAGAGTCTTGCCAGCAAAATGACAGAAAATGTAATTTTACAGCCTCTGCCTTGCTTTGGCTGAATTTGGTTTCATTGCAGCTCCTCATTTCCCTGGGAATTAATCATATCAATTAAATATCTGATACCACTTTGGTTACATTACAGGAGGTGACCCAGAAGATCCTGGAGGCTGTGGGGACCATTGCTGGTTCTTCCCTGGAACAGACCAGTTGGCTGAGCAGGAACTTGGAAGTGAAAGCTCAGCCTCAGATTTTACCAGATGAATTCACCATGGAGGATGTCAATGGTAACTTGACTTTCCCTGACTCTGCTGCTCCCTCTCCTCTGCTGCCCACAGTGAAGAGCACGAGGGGTTTGATGATGTGTGGTTTGCATGATTTCATATTTCATGTAACACCAATTTGCACATAAATGTTCTGTTTGGGCAGCAGATTAACAAACAGCCACATTTAAACATGTCTGAAGAGAAAACTTTATTATTTTGCTCTTTTTAGATACATCAGTGGCACCATCTTCAATGGTTTCTGCCTCTGCACCTTCAATCTACAGTGTCCAAGCCCTTTCTCTCCTGGCAGAGGTGAGTGGGCCCCTCTTATCTGTGGGGTTGTAAGGCTGAGGACTTCATCACTCTGCACAGCTCCTGAAAGGTGCCTGTGCTCAGCTGGGGCTGGGCTCTTTCTCCAGCAGCACTGACACAACCAGAGCACACAGCCTCGAGCTGCACCAAGGGAAATACAGGTTGGAGAGCAGGGAAAAGGTTTTTCCAGCAAGGGTGAGAAAGTTCTGGAATGGCTGCCCGGGGAGGTGGTGGAGTCCCCATCCCTGGGTGTGTTTAACAAAGCCTGGATGTGGCACTGGGGGCCAGGGTTCAGTTGAGCTGTTGGGGCTGGGTTGGACTCGATGCTCTTGAAGGTCTCTTCCAACCCAGTGATTCTGGGATTCTGGGAATTCTGTGAGGAGGATTTTCCTGATACATTAAACAGGAATGCCAGTCTTTTGGGGACTGTTCCATTGCCCAGATTTCCAGCCTGAGGCAGGCTGGACCACTGGCAGCAGTGGCAGCTGTGGGTGTGCAGAGCTCTCTGTCCCTGTGCAGGTGCTGGCCTCCCTGCTGGACGTGGTGTACCGCAGTGATGAGAAGGACAAGGCCGTGCCCCTCATCTCCCGCCTGCTCTACTTTGTGTTCCCCTACCTGAGGAACCACAGGCCAGTCTCTCCCTGCTCCTGCCATTTCCCTCCCTCATCTTTTTGTTTTCCCTTGTTTCTCCATTCTCTGTTCCCATTCTAATGAGTTTGAGCAGTGTTTCCCCACGAACTGAACCTGTTCTTGTTTGAGCTCTGGTTGCCCCACCTGGGATTTTGGGTTTTACTCAGATCTCCCTTTCTGTGCCTGTCAGGGGATGGGGCAACAGAGCATGGGCAGGTCCCAGGATCCACCAGGAAGCAGGAAAGCATCATCTCTCCCTATCCCCTCCCTAGTTTTTCTCACAAACGTGGAAGAGATGGATGTGTTCCAGTGGAGACACGGGGCATTGAGTCCTGGAATGGTTTGGGTTGGAAAGGACCTCAAAGCCCACCCAGTGCCACCCTGCCATGGCACAGACACCTTCCACTGTCCCAGTGTCCAACCCGGCCTTGGGCACTGCCAGGGATCCAGGGGCAGCCCCAGCTGCTCTGGGAATTCCATCCCAGCCCCTGCCCACCCTGCCAGGGAGCAATTCCTTCCTGAAGATCTCATTCAAACCAACCCTTTTGTGAGCTGGAATCTATTTTGGAACTTTAAAAAACCCATATTGATAATTTTTGTCCTCTCCCCCAGTGCCTACAACGTTCCCAGTTTCCGTGCTGGTGCTCAGCTGCTCAGCTCCCTGAGTGGATACGCCTACACCAAGAGAGCCTGGAAAAAAGAAGTGCTGGAATTGTACATGGATCCATCATTTTTCCAGATGGACACTTCCTGCACTCAGTAAGACATGTAACTGCAGCACTCCAAGCTTGTATTCTGAATTTATAAGGAAAGGCTTTAAAGAAGAAGAGTAACATTGGGAAGAAAATTCCATTTATTTCTTTCTTATGGAATGGGATAATGCTAAAAATGGGTCTCAGCACTAATTCTGCTCCAGACAAGAGTCTGCACACAAATCCTGCCTGGAAACTGTTTCCTTGTATGAAAAGTTTGATCCAAATAATTTCTGAGGTGAATCCACACCACAGCTTTCCCCGGATATCTAATTCCTTCTTTCTCTCCTGCAGCTGGAGATCCATCATTGATCATCTCCTCACACATGAGAAAACCATGTTTAAGGATTTGATGAGTAAGTATCAGCTGCTGATCATTTATTTCTACCTCAATTTGAAATCTATTTGTATTTGAGCCATTTGGGTGCATTTTTATAACACATGAAGTGCTGACTGTGCATAATTGATCATTTTGGGAACTTGATTCCCAGCTAAAGCTGAGTTAAATCTGGACTTTGATCATATCTAAAACACACCAGAGGAGATTTTGCTGTAGAGGTGCTTCTGTTGAGTTCCCACATTCATGTTTTGCTCTAATTTTGAGGTGTCCAAGTGTGACCTTTCCCAGGAGGAGACTTTGGCAAACTCTGCAGGTGTCTGACATGAGCAGTGCGGCAAACCTTCCACTGCTGTGCTGTGACCTCTAATTCAGGCTTGAGGAGAGTGTGGAAGAACAAATCCTGGGGGAAAGGGTGGGATGGGACCCCTTAAATTGGCCTCAAGCACCTTTAGTCTCTTTTTCATCCTTTCTAAAATAATAATTGTGTTACAACACAAGACAAATTTTATTACGCAAGACGAATATCTCGGTCACTGACCCAGGAGAGTTTTTTTTTTTTTCTGGAAGATTTCAGGAGCCAGGGATGATGGCCAGCCCCAAAGGCAGGCAGTTCCTGAGGGGTGGATGACTGTGCTGTGTGTTGCAGCCATGCAGAGCAGTGCCCTGAAGCTGTACCCCAGCTGTGAGCAGAAGGCCATGCTGCTGAAGCGCCAGGCGTTCGCCGTCTTCAGCGGGGAGATCGACCAGTACCACCTGTACCTGCCCCTGATCCAGGGTGAGCCTCCATCCCTGCCCTTCCCTGAGCTGCAGCACAAATCCCTGTGGCCACAGAAACCCCTGGATCCCTGGCAGTGTCCAAAGCCAGGTTGAGATGGGGCTTGGAGCAGCCTGGGGTAGATGAAGGTGTCCCTGCCCCTGGACCTGGCTGATCTTTGATGTCCCTCCCAACCCAAACCATTCCATGAGAGAAATTCTGTAAGAAAGCAAAGTCGCCTCTTTTCCAACAAATGCTTTGGGGTTTTTTAAATTTTGAATAAAATTTCTGAATCTCTGAGTTCCAACAGATAAATGACCTCAGCAAGGAAAGACAGGAATCTTGGTTTCAAGGCCTTTGTGTGGCATTCCCATTCTCTGAAAAATCCCTTCACTCAGGATTTTTCTCCTGGGAAGCTGAGATGCCTCAGAGAAAAGGAAAACAATTCTTATCTCATTTGCTTCTCCTGTGTTTTGCTCATGTGGAATGTGTTTGGAGATTGTTTACCCACAGGTGATTGTTGCATTGGATTCTGCTGTGAGTTGTTTTCACTCATTGGCCAATCAGGGCCAAGCTGTGTCAGGACTCTGGAGAGAGTCAGGAGTTTTCATTATTCTCTTTTTGGCCTTCTCTAAGTATCCTTTCTGTTTTCTTTAGTATAGTTTAGTATCCTTTATCATATCATATCATATCATATATCATATCATATATATCATATCATATCATATCATATCATATCATATCATATCATAAAATAATAAATTAACCTTCAGAGAACATGGAGTCAGATTCAGCATTCCTCCCTGCCACAGGGGTCCCTGCAAATACCTTTGGTCTGGAAATGGGGTTATTTCATGGCAATCTTCCAGCCACTCCTGACCTGCTGTTGTTCTCCTTAAATGCCAGTTTGGATCACATTTTGTGCACCATAAACCCACTCAGGCTTTGTATGAATTACAATTCAGTTAACACAATGTAAAGAACTCAGCCCAAAACTGATGATCAAGTAAAAATTGTGTTTTGCAACCTTCACAAGGTGGAGAGGGACCTTTCACAAGGAGTGACAGGACAAGGGAATGGCTCCCACTGCCAAAGGGCAGGGCTGGATGGGAACTTGGGAATGAGGAATTGTTCCCTGGCAGGGTGGGCAGGGGCTGGGATGGAATTCCCAGAGCAGCTGGGGCTGCCCCTGGATCCCTGGCAGTGCCCAAGGCCAGGTTGGACACTGGGGCTGGAGCAGCCTGGGACAGTGGGAGGTGTCCCTGCCATGACATAGGATGATCTTTAATGTCCCTTCCAACCCAAACCATTCCATGATTCCACACTTGAATTCCCAAACCAACACAAATTCAGGAAAATGCTGCTTTTATTTTGCTTTTTCCCCTTTCTATGCTTCCCCCAGAACGCCTGACTGAGAACCTCCGCGTGGGCCAGACTTCTCTGGTGGCTGCCCAGATGTTTCTCTTCTTCAGAGTTCTCCTGTTGAGGATTTCCCCTCAGCATCTCACCTCGTTGTGGCCAATCATGGTCACAGAACTGGTAAGAAAGAAGTTTTGAACATTTGAAAAAAAAATTACATTTCAAAAAACATTTGAAAACAAAATTACATTTGGAAAAACATCAGCCTGTAGTCTATCCCAGTTTAGCTTTTTCCTCTTCCCTGCTTGGAAATTTTTCCACAGTTTTACATTAATCTGATAATTTGGGGGGGGGGAAGTTAAATTGTCATTAAGAAATTCCTTTTGGATTAATTTTGGTGTTGTTAATGGAATCTGTTGCCTGAATTATTCATTTGTTACTTGTCATAAAGGTTCCTTTTCAATGTAAATCAGCACTTTTAGTTGGGATTGAGTTGTGTGAACATTTCAGCTTCTCAATAATTATTTCTTTTAAGATCCAGACATTTCTACAGCTGGAGGAAGATTTAACTGAGGAAGAGGAACCAGCAAAGTAAGAGCTGCCATTTGAGAGACTTCTTTAAAACTAATTAATGTAATTAATTCTCTGGGATAGGGAGGAGAGTTTGAGAGATTTCTTTAAAATTAATAAATTAATTCTCTGGGATAGGGAGGAGCCAACAGGAGATTTTGCTATTGCATTTTTATTTTTCTATTACTGCTAAATCATAATCTAGATTTTTTAAAATCAGGTAAAATAGTGATATGCTTAAAAATATAAGTACTAATTATTAGTTGTGTACAAAATAAATGCTAAGTTGGGAGTTGAATATTTTAACATGGTGCCATTTTTGGGCATATTTTAGATTATTTTGCTCCTACAGAGCAAAAATAAAATAAAAATACTCATACAAGAGCCTCATGCAGAATAAAAATAATTGTCCAAGAGCTCCTTTGTGTGAATGTGGGCATTCCTCTTGTGTTGACTGAAAAACATTGGGTGGATTGGAGTTTGAATGGAACTTTTTTTTTTTTAATTGAAACACAGGAGCAACAGCAAAATCAGCAAAGCCAAAGGCTCAGGGGCTGAGATCCAGCCCAAGGAGCTGTGCCTGTACCTGGCAGCCTGCAAATTCCTGGACACTGCACTTTCCTTCCCCCCTGACAGGATGCAGCTCTTCCAAATGTGAGTCCCTCTCCTCCTCCTGTTCTTTTAGCCTTTGAAAGAATTCTGTTTGCCTCAAGATTTCATTTTGCCTTTCCTCAGTTCCTTTTAGGAGTGCTGATATTGAATATACGGTGATAAATATGGTGATAAATGGGATTTGGGAGAAGAATTTGGTTGTGGTGTAGGAAGATTTCCCCATCCTCTTTAGGATTCCTTAACTTGGAAAATTGGGAGAGGAGAAAGGTGGAAATTGTTTTCTATCTGCACACACTTGGGAATGTTTTGGAGCTGGTTGTATTTAAATATTGGCAAATTAGTAATGTAATAATTCATTAATAGCAAAGAAGAACATTTATGATAGATTTTTATGGAAACAAGCAGTGCTGCACCAAAGTAGGCATGATCCAAACAAGGATTTTCACCTTTTTAAGAAATCAACCCATTTATTCCAGGTACAAATGGGCCTTTGTGCCAGAGGTGGACACAGAATCATCTCCTGTCACCTCCCACCTGGTGGAAAACCACCAGGAATGCCAACCACACATTGTGAGGATCATGGATCTGCTCAAGATGAAATATGGGGTAAAGAAACTTCTCCTTTTTATTTTTAATCCATTAATTTACTTTGCCAAACATAAGATTTTAAGTTATTCAGGGGATTTTTAGATATTCCCTGTAAGGAAGAGAAGCTGGGGCTGCCCCTGGATCCCTGGCAGTGCCCAGGGCCAGGTTGGGATGGGGCTTGGAGCAGCCTGAGGTAGATGAAGGTGTCCCTGCCCCTGGACCTGGCTGATCATTGATGTCTCTCCCAACCATTCCATGATAGAAATTCTGTAAGAAAGCAAAGTCCCCTCTTTTCCAACAAATACTTGGGGTTTTTTAATTTTGAATAAAATTTCTGAATCTCTGAGTTCCAACAGATAAATGACCTCAGCAAGGAAAGACAGGAATCTTGGTTTCAAGGCCTTTGGTCTGGAAATGAGATTATTTCATGGCAATCTTCCAGCCACTCTTGGCCTGCTGTTGTTCTCCTTAAATGGCAGTTTTAAAGTTATTTTTAAGAAGGGATTTTTAGATATTCCCTGTGAGGAAGAGGAAAAGTCTGCCCAGAGCAGCTGGGCCTGCCTCAGTATCCCTGGAATGTCCAAGGCCAGGTTGGACAGAGCTTGGAGCAGCCGGGACAGTGGAGGAGCTCATGGATGAGCTGGATGATCATCAAGGTCCTTTCCAACCTTTATCTTTAATAAATCCCAGCTTTTTTTTCCCTTTTAGGACCCAAAGCACCCCGAGGGAGCTGCCAGGAATCCCAAATTCCCCCTGCTGAGCCTGCGCTCTGTGTCCAGCATCACCCAGCTGCTGCCTTTCTTCCAGACCCTGTGCTGGGCATTCACAGCCCCTGGCAGTGCCCCCCACAACTCCCACCCCTCTGCAGCTGCCCCCGTGGATTCCCCTGGCAGCAACAGCAGCAGGCTCCTGCAGCAGCTGGAGGAAAGTGTGGAATTGGATTTCCTGGAAAATATGGAAAGTTGAGCGCTGGGACACTCCTGCTGGATCAACCACAGGGAAAGCTTGGCTGAAATTCCATTTTTTTTCCCCAGATTTCCAGCTACGTTTTGGGATTTCTCTTCAATTATTCAGGTGGTAAAAAGCAGGACTCTCCAGTTGCTGTGGTGGGAAATAAGGGAAGTTTGGTGGGAATTTCTCAGAGTTTCTGTGGTTTATTTGTTTTCCGTGGGAAGGATTAAAGACATTTTGTAAATAGAGGAAGAATATTTTGGACTTGGTGGAAGTAGCAGCTGCCCTGGGACTTCTCCAGGACTTTAAAGTGCTTTTGGAACTGTGTTCTGAAGGAAAATTGAAGGAAAATCCAATATTGCATGTCAGTGTACAATCAGTTTGCAGCGAGTCATTTCCTGAAGTGAAAGCCCCTAATTTGACCTAAATCGATCAAATTCTAAAAAAATCCCCCAAATTCCCCACAGATGGATTGTCTGAGTCTCAGCATTGTGCAAGGAGCTGCAGCTTTGCCCTGGTTGTAATTTCAGCTCTGTGCTAGAGCAGCATCTTCAGGCTTAGCAATTCCTAACAAATCAGAAATGTGCATAAAACACAAACCTTTGCAGGAACATTTTGTAATTAGCACAACTTGAGGGGGTTTTGATTTTAATTAATCGATTAAGAGATTTAAATTCATATTTTTAAATGAAAAACCTTTGTTCTTTCAGCGACTCAGGTGGCTGCAGCTTCTGAAATGCAACTACATGAAGATAATGCTGTAAAAATAGAAATTGCTTAACTAAAATGAAAATAATATTCTTTTTTGTTTGTTTTTGTAAGAACTTTTTTTGTACAAAAGGATGTATTTGGCTGTTCCTGGATGGTGAGAGAGGTTGGAGGATCATCCCAGTGCTTTTCCTAAGTGAAAAAGGACATGGGAAAAGATTTGATTGGGAGTCAAGGATTTCTTTTTCCCAAACTCCCATAACAAGGGAGGCTTCTCTGCAGTGGGGTTTAGGTACAGATGGATGAGATTTTCATCTTGGGTTTATAAACTAAAATAATGAAACATCCTTTACTCTCACACTGGAATACTGTACAAAAATAACAGCACAAGAGGCTTGTGCTAAACTTATTTAAATCCTTTGCATTTTTACAGTGAAGGAAAGTGGTGGACTGAGGTGTGGTCATTAAGAATGTGAATTATTTCTATTAATATAATTTATTAATGGTCTCTAATGCTGTTGGAATGAGCACAAGTGAAAAGTTACCCTTTGAAAGCATTACTTGAATGTTGGAGGAAGCCACTGTTAAAATGTTGGTGTTATTTCCTACCTAGCTTCAATATTTTCTATGGATAATCTGAACACTCAGGATGGTTTGGTACTTCTACTTTCAATGTCCTGCTGGTTGCATTCCATACTTGGATATTTCCCTTCAAATGCTGAGGAAGAAGAGCAGGGTTAGATGGGATCTTGGGAAGGAATTCCTGGTTGGGAGGGTGGGCAGGGGCTGGGCTGGAATTCCCAGATCAGCTGGGGCTGCCCCTGGATCCCTGGCAGTGCCCAAGGCCAGGTTGGACACTGGGGCTGGAGCAGCCTGGGACAGTGGGAGGTGTCCCTGCCATGGCAGGGGTGGCACTGGGTGGGCTTTGAGGTCCCTCCAACCCAAACCATTCCAGGATTCCAGGATTCTGTTATTCCCTAATTCTATCAAATGGTGTTAAAATCAAAGACAACTTTTTGTCATTAAACTGCTTTCAATGGCATCAGACATTTAAGGGACTGGCAGAATCCTTCCGCTTCAGAAGAAAAAGTTCTTTAACATTTAGTATCCAAGCAGATCTTTTATAATTATAAATAAGATGTGAAAAAGGAGGAAAGGGCTTTAACTAAAAGTCCTGCTTGAGTGCTGGAGTAGCACAGTTCCACAGGTCCAAAGGAGAATATTTTATTTCTTTATTCTAAACTTTATTACTGTTCCATGTGGGACTAACTGTGGTTGTTTTCTCCTACTGATAAATCCCCTGAGGAGCCACAGCAGGGCTCTCCTGCTTTGAGCTGCTCCTACCAAAACAGAACAACCTCACTGGCCATGAATCTGGAAATGTTTTTGCCTGGAACTCCAGACATTCTCTGCTTTTCCAGGACAGGAAATGCTTTTGCCTTGCTGTGATTTTGCTTTTCAGTCTAACCAAGCTCAGCTTTGTCTTTGGGACACTTCAGCTCCAATACAGCAGAGCCACAGTGATCAGAGGGAGACCTGGAAATATTCCAAAGGATTTCATTGTCCTGAAAGAAAAAATCAGGAGGTGCAACCAAGGTAAACTGCTGAAGAGCAGCAGGACTTGAAGTGTAGAGCATTAAGTGATGGTTGTGTATCCCATACCATACATGAATGTAATTCTTCTATGAATATTAAATGTTATTTTGCAATGCCTTTTCAAATGCAGTTCTTATTTTTCAACCTGCCTTCACTGCTCACTCACCAACTTTAATTTTTATCTGACTCTGGAAAAGCTCCCAAATTCAAGCACAGAGTAACTGAGGTTGCAAAAGATCTCCAAGATCTTTTCCAAGGTCCCAGCTGTGCCCCATGGGCACCTTGTCCCCAGCCCAGAGCACTCAGTGCCACCTCCAAGGGACACCTGCAGGGATGGGCACTGCAAAGCTCCCTGGGCAGCCCCTGCCGAGCCCTGAGCACCCATTCCATGGGGAAATTCCTGCTGAAAATCCCATCCCGGGGGATGAGGCTGTGGATCCCAGCAGCAGGACTGTGCTGGCCCCTACCTTGGGAGAGGCTGTGCTGCTCCTCTCTTCCCCTCTCATCCCCCCACTCCTGCATCCCTGGCCTTTACAGCCCTGGGACTGTCACCCTGAGATCCCTGTCCCTCCCTTTGGGGAGCTGTGTCTGGCACAGGGAGCTGCTGCAGGGATCATGGATTGACCCTGCATGGAGGGAGAGACTGCCCAGGAAATCAGGAGCTGCTGCTGCACAACTCCAGCCTGAACATTTTCACATATCCAAGGGAATGCGCTGGAAGAAAAGTTTCCTCTTCATCCAGAGGGAAGAAAACTCTTCTGTGTCATGAGTTTTAACACCTCAGGCTGGAGGAGTGTGGTTTAAATGACTGCATGTGGTAGTTTTAGTTGGACATTTTGGTGGAAATACTGATTTTGTGCAGCGGTTTTAGTTTGTTAATTTGAGATTTTTTGGTGTGGTGGGTTCAGTGTTGGTTAATTATTAGTGTACTCACTAGAATGTATTTACTTGTTTTTTGCTGTGATATAGGATTAGGAGAAAGGTAAAGTAGGTTTAAAATTTTAAAAGGGTATAAAGAAAAATTTATTAACAGCAACTAAAAGAGTAATAAGAATCAGAATAAAATCTTTAGGATACTTTTCTTTTTCTTATAACTTTTTCTTTTTTACTGACAATGTAGAGAAAAAGAACCTAAAATTTCAGTCAGTTTACTACTTCTAAAATAGTCTTTTTTAGTTTACTTAGGGAGTTAATGTTATGGAGACTTCTCTACAAGAAAACAGTTTTCTTGTGGTTTGCTTTATGAATAGCAGCCACCCAGGGAAATTTGTAATTGGGAAATCCTTCTCATTTTTAATAAGTTTTCCTAAAGTTGTGTTTGTGGGCTATGCTAACTTATGGGTAGTGTTTTAAAGATAAGTTGTTTAAAGGTAAAGCTTCTCATTATCTATCTCTGAAATCATCTTCTTCTTGGGGGTACAGGATCTTTATCACTCGAATTTCTCTGTTTCAAGTTCTCACAGGATCACAGTTACTTTAACATCAATAAAACATGTTTAACATGTTTACTTTAACGTGTAACTTTACCATCTTTATTTTAGTGTGGAGGCTGGTTTATTTTTATTAATTTTTTAAATTAGTTTATTTTAGTGTGGAGGCTACACTTATGGAAAGCTGCTGCTCCCATGTCACCCTTCCCTGTACCCAGGGCCTCCCCTGGAACGTTGTGGGAGGGATGGAAGTGGATGTGCCAAACACTGAGAGCTGAGGAGCCATCCAAGGATCGCTGTCAGGAACAGGAGGTGGCTGTGGCCATGGGGAGATGGGGCAGCAACTTCTGGGACAAATGTCCTTGTTCTGGCACAGGGATGAGGACGGGGAGTGTCAGACAGAATTCCCAGATGCTCCTCCAGAGTCATCCTGCTCTGCTCCAGGAGACAAGCTTGGCTGGCTGGGGTCAAAGAAGAGAATCCCAGAATCACCAAGGCTGGAAAAGAACTTTAGGCTCTGTCAAGATGCAGTTATTAAAGTTATTAAAAATTCCTCTGCCTGAGTTAAGGTGCAAACATGCCATGACAAATAATATGGGTTTTATCTGATAGTAAACAGAGAGAGAAAATAAAGAGACGGAAAAGTGGTGAGGGGGGACACAAAGAGAGTGACAGGGACAGAATAAAGAAAAAATCACCACTCCACAGATCCCAGTGATGTTCTGTTGATCCTCTCCAGTGCTTCTGGTAGTGATGGTCCCACAAAAGCACAGAATCCCAAGGGTTAACGTAGCTCAGGCCAGGGGGGAATGCCCAGGGCTGTCTCTGGTAGCAGACTCCAGGTCTGTAGCATCCTGTGCAGATTTCAGGAACGACTCAGAGGGGCACTTTGGGATGGATTCTATACCCCCGAGGTGTCCCTGATGTCAGTGTCCCGTGGATGTGCCCCTGCGATGTGCCCTGTGGAGTTCAGTGCCTCTGGACTTTGGGTGAACCCCTGAGGTGACACCCAAACCTGCTCCCCTCCTCGTCCCAGGGCAGGCTGTGGAGAGCTGCCCACTGTGGGCTGTGGTCTCCACACCCCAAACCCTGCCAGGCAAGGATCTCTGCTGGGTTTGGCTCTTTTCTTCCCTCTCCCTCAGTCCTGTTTGTTTGCCCCTAGGCAGGGAGGATTGAACAATCGTGTTTCTAGGGGTTCAACTTACAGTCCAAAGTCCCAGTCAGGTGGAGGCTTCTGTGGTTACACAGTTTTTGTTTTAATGGGCAAAACTCTTTCATAACAATGCTCCAGGCATGAATCATTTCAGTCCCTGAAGGCTGGTCAGGCCCAGCCATGACCCCAGCGCCACCACCACGTTCACCATGAAACCCCAGCCTCAAGTGCCACATCCGCAAGTTTTTTGAATGTTTCCTGGGATGGGGACTCCCCCACAACCCTGAGCATCCTGTTCCAATGTTTGACCATCCTTTCCAGGAAGAAATGTTTCCAAATATCCACCCTGAGCCTGCCCTGGCCCAGCCTGAGGCCGTTCCCTCTGCTCCTGTCCCTGTTCCCTGGGAGCAGAGCCCGACCCCCCCGGCTGTGCCCTCCTGGCAGGGACTTGTGCAGAGCCACAAGGGCCCCCTGAGCCTCCTTTGCTCCAGCCTCAGCCCCTTCCCAGCTCCTCAGGGATTCTCCAGCCCCTTCCCAGCTCCCTCAGGGATTCTCCAGCCCCTTCCCAGCTCCATTCCCTGCCCTGGACACGCTCCAGCCCCTCCAGGGCTCTCCTGCAGGACCAGAACTGGACCCAGCCCTGGAGGGGCTCTCAGAGCCAGCACAGAGGGACAATCCTATTGTGGTAATGGTCCCTGAATGGGGAATAATTGGTATTGACTCTGTGATTGCAGAAGGCTGATCAATTGTTTCATTAAGCTATACTATATTATTATCCTATACTATACTCTCTCACTAAGAAGTTTGTAACCCTTACTGTCAGTCTGATACAGCTTTTGACCAATTGCCCAATGCCTCAAAACACCATCCAGAGTCTAATTAAGAAACCACTCTTTGGTAAATAATCTCCATAACACATTCTACATGTACACAACAACAGGTGTAGCAAATGGAGATTAGAATTGTTTCTCATTCTCTTCTCTGAACTTTCTCACAGCTTCTCACAGCTTGCCAGGAAAATCCTGGCAGAGAACTGTGTCTCTGTCTGTTCAGAGGATCTGTGATCACCACACAATCCCTGCCCTGCTCCTGCTGCACACACAATTCCTCATCCAGCCCAGCTGCCAGGGGCCTCTTGCCCCCCTGGGCACCCCTGGGCTCGTGTCCAGCCCCTGGCACCAGCACCCCCAGGGCCTTTCCCACTGGGGTACAGTGGGACTTTCCCACAGCGTCCCTGCCCTCCAGGCACTCTGAGTGTTCCTGTCTGGCTCCCCAGTCCAGTTTCTACTTCAGCATTTTTGCTGATTCCAGGTGTCCAGGGCAGGGAACGGAGCCGGGAAGGGGCTGGAGCCCCAGGAGGGGCTGAGGGAGCTGGGAAGGGGCTGAGGCTGGAGCAAAGGAGGCTCAGGGGGCCCTTGTGGCTCTGCACAAGTCCCTGCCAGGAGGGCACAGCCGGGGGCGTCGGGCTCTGCTCCCAGGGAACAGGGACAGGAGCAGAGGGAACGGCCTCAGGCTGGGCCAGGGCAGGCTCAGCTTGGATATTGGGAATTTTTTTCCTGAAAAGGGTGCTCAGGCCTTGGCAGGGGCTGCTCAGGGAGCTTTGGAGTGTCCATCCCGGAGGTGGCACGGGCACAGCTGGCCTGGATGATGTCCCAGCTCTCTCCCAACCCAACCCAGCCCTTCACACCGCCCCGCCGCCATCCCCTCACAACGCCCTCAGCCCCAGCCCCGCCCACCGGCGGGAGAGGGCGTGGCCTCACCCCAAGCCCCGCCCCGCGTGCGCGCGCCCGGCGCCGGAAGCGCGAAAGGCCGCGGGGAGGCGGAAGCGCGCGCGGGGCCGCGGCCTGAAGATGGCGGCGAAAACACAGGGCGGGATCCGCCTGAGCGCGGTGAGTGCGGGCGGGCGGCGGAGCCGCGGCCGGCCGGGGCACGGCACCCGGGGGACCCTCTCGGGACCGGCTCCTTCCAGCCTGCTGCCATGGCCAGGCACACCTCCCGCAGTCCCAGGCTGCTCGGAGGCCGTCCGGGCTGGCCTTGGGCACCTCCGGGGTTGCTCCCTCAGCGAGGGCGGGGAGCGCTGCCGTGTCTCTGTGGGGGACGTGGGGCTGGGGGCTTCCCGCCCTCATCCCCGCTCAAATCCGGGAAAATTCCCTTCTGTGGGTCCGGCCGGGCTGTCCGAGGGGAAGGTGAGGGCTGGGGCTGGGCTCGGTGCTGGGGGCGGGATTTCCCCGCCTCTGGCGAGCGCCGTGACCTCTAATTGCCGACTTGTAACTCCAAATCTTAACTACTTTTATTGCGAGCGGCCTAATTACAGTTTAACCCTAATTGCAGCTGAGAGCGATGAGTGTTCGCGCAGTTCGGTGCTGCTGTGTTGGGTTTTCAGTCGCGGTGTTGTGCTGAGCTGTTGTGGCAATTGGTTCGTTTGTTTGTGCCGATGGAAATGGAGTTAAAGCTGCTTTTTCAGGGGAAACAGGAGGGTTTTCCCAAGTCAGTGCCTTTAAATCTCACTTGTTCTCATCACCTTGCTTTAGGACAGTGAAAAGAAGCAGTAGTGCTCTGATGAGTAACTTCTGAAATATTTGAGTGACAAATATTGGGTGTGAAGAAGTGTGTGTTGGAATATGCTCAGCACTGCTGGAATTACAGAATTATTTAGGATGGGAAAGACCTCCCAGATCACTGAGTCGAACCTCTGGCTGAAATTTTATCACCTGCTATCGATTTATGTTACCCTAACATCCATTTCTGTTACCTTAAAGTGAATTTATATCACCCTAATAAATGTTGCTAAAATAAATTATTCAGGAGATGAGCCCTAAACATCATCTCCTTGAAGTTCCAAAACTGCATTTTGATTTTGATTTCAGGCCTTAAATTCTTGCAGGTGTTTGAAATCCATACTTTGTGTGATATTTTATTGTAGCTGGATTGTTCTGCTTCTTTAGATAAAGATTTGGATTTATTATTACTTTTTGGATGTATTATTGGTCGTCTTGAGAGGAAAAAGTATCAAAATTCAGCCTTTGCATGTGGTAGTTCAGAATTTGAAATCATTCTCAGGTTGAAATCGCTTTGCTAAGCTGAACTCTCGGAAGTACAAACGAAACAAGATGCACTTGGTAACTTTCTGAATTATTTTTATGCTGCTCTTTGTCTGTTGCAGGCACAGCTGAGAATTTACATTCAGTGGCTTTCCAGTGAAAGCTGTGGGTTTTGTAGGGTTTTTCTTTTTTTTTTCCTATTTATTTTTTGCTCAGGTGAAGCAGCTGATGCAGTTTTGTAAAAAGCTTTGTACTGCAGAGAATGGTGGGGAGAGCTGATAGTCACAGTTCTTTGGGAATATAAAATATTCCCTGTGGATTCAGAGGCTGGGAGGGCCTGGGAACTCATTCCCAGCCTGGAATTTATCTCCTGCTGGAGCTCTGGCAATATTTTTGTCCAGCTGAACAATGAAGCAGCTCAGGGAAGTGATCCAGGTTAATATTTTAAGAGTGGTTTTTAATTTGGATCGGTCCCTTGGTGCGGTTCATTGAGCAGGGCTGACCTGGGATTGTGTAGCTGGCAGCAGAAATTTCAGGAGGAATTTCTGGCTGGAAAGGGAGCTCAGGCCTTGGCAGGGGCTGCCCAGGGAGCTTTGCAGTGCCCATCCCTGCAGGTGTCCCCTGGAGGGGGCACTGAGTGCTCTGGGCTGGGCACAAGGTGCCCATGGGGCACAGCTGGCACTCCATGGGCTGGCAGGGCTTTGCCAGCCTCAAGAATTCCATGAAAATGGCAGAGTTGTTCCCAAGAAGTTGTTAAATAAATGCAGGCTAAACCAAGCTGCATTTTTCACTCAAATGAATGAATTACTGTAGTGATGATGGGTGACACAACAAAAATTTATTATTTGCAAGTAGTAAATTCCTAAGATGAGACAAACTCTGCAGAGGTTTGGGATTTGTGCGCACCTGAGGATCTGCAGGGGGTGGGAAACTGAAATTCCCAAAGCTGCTGTCATTTTTGAGAGATAAACTGCTTTATTCCTCAGTATTTGCTGTTATCAATAGATGCTGTTCTCAGCACAGGTCACTTTCAGATCTGCAGGTTTGAGCTGCATTTGGCTGCACGGAAAAAGTGAAATTACCAAACAAAACTCACTTAGTAACAAAATGTGTTTGGCTGAGTGAGCAAAACAGCTGGATTGGCAAAGTGAGTGTTCAGCTCTTAGTGAATCTCAATTAATTATGAGCTAATTAAAGTGGTGCATTGATGAATGAAGTGTAAGGACAAACGGACTGAAATATTTCCTGGTGAGTTCATCAGGAATTAGGGAGTGGTTGCTGACTGCTGGATTGCTCTGGAGGAAACTACAAAACTGATGGCCTCAAACCACTGTTCTGCTGCTCTTTAATCTGATTTTGTGCCCTTGTTTCAATGAGCAAGGCCAGGCTGGATGGGGCTTGGAGCATCCTGCTCTGCTGGGGAGTGTCCCTGCCTGGTCTCTGAGGTCCCTCCCAGGCCAGGGCCGTGTGGGATTCTGTGATCAGATGGTGCTGTGTGCTCTGAGGAAACCTTTCCATGAGTTCCCTGTGGCACACGTGCTCAGCTTTTGCTGAGGGATGGGAGATTGGTTCCAGTTCCCATCTTGTCCTTCCTGTACCTGTCACAGTTCCCAGTGCTGTGAACCACTGCAGCCTTTCTCAAGCCCTCCCCCAGGCGTGATCTGGAGAATGCCAGCAGGATTCCTGGGATGTTGTTTGCACAATTCCCAGTGGTTCACAGCAGTGGAGCTGTTGGGTTACACAGGCAAGCTTTGATTGCTGTGCACACAGAATGGTTTGGTTCACAGGCAAAAAAAGACATTTATTGGTGATGACACCACTGTGGGTGACACTGAGGTTCTTTCTGTCCTTCCTCAGTGTTGTCTGATGGTCAGGGGAGGTGCTGCTTCCTTTTCAGAAGGAATTTCTCCCTGGAAAGGGTGCTCAGGGTTCAGATAGAGCTGCCCAGGGAGCTTTGCAGTGCCCATCCCTGCAGGTGTCTCCTGGAGGTGGCACTGATTGCTCTGGGCTGGGGACAAGGTGCCCATGGGGCACAGCTGGCACTCCATGGGCTGACAGGGCTTTGCCAGCCTCAAGAATTCCATGAAATTCCCAAGTGTGAGTTGATGCCTCTGTCAAAACCACAGTCAGGGCTTCTTGCCAAGTCCCTCTTGCTGAGATTCCACGGTGTCCAGCAGGGAGCCCAGCAATGAATCCAGCAATGAATCCAGCAGGGAATCCAGCAGGGAATCCAGCAATGAATCCAGCAGGGAGTCCAGCAATGAATCCAGCAATGAATCCAGCAGGGAATCCAGCACTTGCAGCCTCCTGTGTGCCTGGAGTTGTTCAGCGTTTCAGCAGGGAGCTGAGCAGATGCCAAATCCCTGAATGTGCATCCCTGTGCTGGGTTGGGGTTTTTAAATCTGGTTTTGTTTTGCCAGGGAGGGATTTCAGGTGGGAAAAACCCCACTGGTTGTTTCTGGTGGATTTTGATCCTGAAGTTTAGAAAAGCAAGGAGCAGATGCTGGAGAATCAGATGAGGAGAATCACCCAGGGCTCTGAGGATCCCCTGAGTTCCTGCACAGCAGAGGGAGAAATCCCAAGATCTTTTTGCCCACATGCCATGGCACATGTGAGGTTTCCATTAATAGCCCAGAGGAATTTTCTTTTGGATTCAGAATTACTTGGAAGTGTTTGTTGGGAGCTCCCTGGCTTAGCCTGACTCCATGCACTGGATTTTGCAAACCTGGAGCTCTGCAGCACAGATGGCAATGAGGAAGGTGCTGTCTGCTCCCTCTGGTGCTCCATGGAGAAATGCAGGGATTAGGTTGCACTTGGAATTGTGTCACGTGCTGCTGTGACCTGAGAATCGAGGTGACAGCTCTTGGCTCTGAACCAGGGCTGCTGCTTCTCCCTGTGCCTTTCTCCTGCTCTGTGCCGGGTTTGTGGCGCTAGGATTTGCTTTTAGCATCATTCCTTTTCACCTTGGAGCTTTGAGGTGGCTGCTTTTATTTGCACTTTTATTTACACTTGTGTTTTATTTACACTTCATACCTTGATAGAAGTGCTTGTGAACAAGTAACTCTGTAAAAATGCAATGTGGAGATGTACACGGTATTTATAACATCTCTCAGATTTTCTCAGTGTAATAATGTGGATTATGCTGTGGGTTTTGTGTAGCTCAGTGGCACAAGGGCAGTGTTCAGTGTTCTGTGTTCATAGGTGCTGCTTTTTGTGCCATCGCCACGAGTCTGGCAGGGGGCCTTGAGCAGATCTGTGCAGGGGGTTTGTGTTAAAGGCTTTGTAGGAGTGTAACCATGGATTTCCTCAGGGGTAATGCAAACACAAGGAGCAGCTGCAGCAGTTAAATTTTTTCCAAATATTGCATGGACAGGTCCTTAACTCACATGGATTTTTAGTTCTGCTTTTCCACATCTTGAAGTGAATGTATGTGAGCCCAGGCTGGGGCTGCTTGGCAATTCTTTGGCACTGACATCTCCAATTTACATCCCATAAGGAGGTGCTGTATTTGCATATTTTCATCTAATTCTGGCAGTGCCTGTGCCTTTGTGTGCATGAAATGTGTGAGATCCAAGTGCTAAAAGCACCAAGCACCCCCTGAGAGGGGATTTTGGTCGCTGTAGGCACAGACAGTGCCCCACAGAAGGTATTGGGTGCTGCTCACTCTTCATGTGAAGTTTGAATCCTCCTGGTTTAAAATGTGAGTTTTTAACATCTGAGAGCTTCTGTTACTGGGTTTGGACCATGGCTTTGACGTTTTCTGTAACCTCTGGCATTATTAGATAGCAATAGTTCCTTATATTTTTATAAAGGTAAAGAATGTGAGGATGGCAGCCCGTGCGGAGAATGTGCTGGATTTCCTCTTCAAGAGCTGTGTTAATGTTCCCTGCCAATACCCAGAAATCAATTCAATGACAGCCTTTTGGTGGTGTTGTCCAAACCAGCATCGTGAAATTTCCTTTATTTAACAGCCTGGTTTCTGCCTTAGAGAGCACAAACTAATGCCCTGCTTGTGCTTTATTCCAGCTGTGCCCAAAGTTCTTGCACACCAACTCCACCAGTCACACCTGGCCCTTCAGTGCCATTGCAGAACTCATAGGTAGGTGATCAATAGCTTGGAATAATTCTTGTTTCTTGTTACAAACCCATTTTCCTTCCTTTTAGGAGAAGACCTGGCTGAACATCCTCAGTGTTTTGCTTTTTGTTCTGGTCCTGTTACCTGCATTACCTGGGGCTTGTGCATCTGTTTGTTAGCTCCTGATGATCATCTTGCCTTTGATTTTGAGCAGAAGTTAATTGGACATTTCCAGTGTTCCTCTTTTCCACAGTCAGGGAGTGATGAGCTGGTTCCTCAAAATAAAGGTGTGGCTTGGGACCCCAGCCAAGCTGACTGAGCACTTTGCTGCTGCTAAAGGGAGCAACTCCTCTGGTCACACATTTCCCTCCGTTCCTCTTCCCCCCCCTCCTTTCCTTTCCCCCCCCTTTCCCCCCCCCTTTCCTTTCCCTTGCCCCCCTTTCCTTTCCCTTGCCCCCCTTTCCTTTCCCTTGCCCCCCTTTCCTTTCCCTTGCCCCCCTTTCCTTTCCCTTGCCCCCCTTTCCTTTTTCCTTCCCTCACTCCAGAAAATTAACCTAACAGAAGAAAGCAGGGATTTTTCAGCTGGATGAGGCCAAAGCTGTCCCAAAGGAGGAAACCAGAGCCCTGTGGCTGTGGAAAGGCCTGGCTGTTGTGGGAGTACAATCTGTTCAATCAACTCAGCTCTTTTCACACTCCAAATACTTCCAGACTCTCAGCTGTACCTGTCTGTCCTCTTTTGTGATGCTGAAATACATTTTAAGAAATATTTCACTGTGATGCAATTTGGACTTAAGGTTTATAGGAAGAAACCTGCCAAGGTTTCAATCACCAACCTGTGATTCCTTTATTGGCTTGAGCTGTTTTCTGTCTCTCAGCTGAACCTGGGGAGCAGGCAGAGAGGCAGAGGTGCCATCACATCCCACCCTTCCTCCCCCTCACAAATCCCTGGAGATGAGGGGAAGAGATGGACAGAAGTGGTGTTGGGGCAGCTGAGGTGGGCCTGGCTTTGCTGCCAGGAGGGCTTTGTGGAGCCCTGGTTTCTCTTTACCCGTCTTTGATTTTCACATCCTGTAAACAGAAAGTTGAGCCTAAAGCAATTTGCAGCTCCCCTCAGTAAGGGCTGGGAGAAAGCAGACATTGCATCAGCTGCTCTGCAGGCAGGAAATGAAACTGGAGCCTGGGCTTGGTTTCATTTTCTGTTCTCGTGTGTGATGCTCACCTGCAGCTCCATCTTTGGTCTTTGTGTCTCTGTCATTGATAATCTGGGGAGTTTTGTGTTGGTTTGGGTGAGGTTCTCGTGGGTTGGGTGCTGCTCTTCCATCCTAACACTCTGACTTTAAAATGTGTCTGCACTCGGTTAATTCTTGTTTTCTGGTGTCCCACCCTGCTTTCCTTGCCCTCAGACAATGCCTATGATCCAGATGTGAGTGCCAAACAGATCTGGATCGACAAGACCGTCATCAGCGACAACATCTGCCTGACCTTCACCGACAACGGCAACGGCATGAACTCTGAGAAACTGCACAAAATGCTCAGGTGGGCACCCCCTGACACCTGCCTGGTACAAATTCCACCTCTGCTTCTGCTGCTGCTCACTGTATTCCTGTTTCTCATCTGTAATTCACTGGTTTTGCTGATAAATTTGGCATTTCTGAAGGTTCTAAAAGTCCAGGTGAGACTCCAGAGCAGGCAGATGCTGCTAAAGCTTCCCTGTAACTTGGTCAGGGAACTTTTACCTCATAATTTCCTTTTATCCTTTCTCTCAGCCTTCCCTTCATGCTGTGGAAACTCTGTAGTGACTGCTAGTGGAGATAAGGAGAATTCAAATATTTTATTTTTACTATCACCATTATTATTATTATTATTCAAATATTTTATTTTTACTATCACCATAATCATTATTATTATTACTATTACTATTGTTGTTGTTGTTATTGGAGATAAGGAAAATTCAAATATTTTATTTTTACTATTATTTTAACAATTCTATTATTATTTTATTATTGTATTATTATATAATAATATATTATTATTATATTTAAATTATATTTAAATAATATTGGTACATGAATTATGTGAGATCCAATTGCTAAAAGCACAAAGCACCAAGCACCCCTTGAGATGATGATGATGATTATTATCTGAGATAAGGAGAATTCAAATATAATAATAATAATAATAATAATAATAATAATAATAATAATAATAATAATAATATACATGAAATCTGTGAGATCCAAGTGCTAAAAGCACGAAGCACCCCCTGAGAGGGTCTGAGAGGGGATTTTGGTCACTGTGGGCACAGACACACTTGCTTTAGTTTAAGTTAGTGAATGAGAGAAAAAGGGATTTTCAGCTCAAACCCATTGGAATATTAATTATGGAATGTATTGTAGAAAAATTAATGGATTTTCTGTTTTTTAAATTATTGTCTATTTATCTTTAAATATTCTGTAGGGTTGGAACTGATTTTCTCTTATTTCTACAGGAGCTAAAAGCTTTCTGTGCAATTTCTCTCCTAGTGTAAAAAACTTGCTCTGCCTGCAGATTTAAATTTGAACAAGCTTGAATTCAAACTGCTATTTTTCTGTTAGATACCATAATAAATCCTAAATTCCATGTGCAGTTCCCTGTTTTACTTGAAGTGTGATACAGAAATGGAAAACTTGTGAATCAAACTTTTTCTAGGAAGCAGAGAGAGGAAGAAGATAGGGTTAGGGGCTTTTATTAGTGTTTATTGTGGAATTACAGGATAACTACCAGAATCCCATAAGAATGATTTTTCATATAATTCCAAACTTGAGATTTCTATTCCATACTTAAAAGGTGGAAGTAGCTGAAAGAAGTTTTTGCTGTGTGGTTTTAGCAGCATTGTCCAGGTGATTTTAGGATTTAATTGTTCAGGAATCCCTGACCTCTAAAACAAGAGGGTTGGGTTAAATAATCTGCCAAGTCCTGCACTTGCATCTCTTGAACCCTCAAGTTTTGTAGGGATTTTTTCCCACCCTTGATGCCTTGAGAAGGCTGCCCTAGAGCAGAGGCTGGAAGGAACTAAAGAATAAATCAGGGATTTATTAGGAGAACTCAATGGATGCACCTTGGGCAGCACAAGAGCCCAGCCAGAGCTGCACCCAAGATGAACCAAAATGGTCCCAAAATGGACAACCAGTCACAAGGTCTCTCAGTTTTAGAAGATCTGCTCTGTGGCTGTCGTATTTTCTGGAAAAAATCCCCTTACCCAGGATTTCTCCTGGGAAGCTGAGAAGCCTCAGAGAAAAAGAAAAACAATTTTTATCTCATTTGCTCCTCCTGTGTTGTGTTCACATGTGGAATGTGTTTGGAGATTGTTTACCCCCAGGTGATTGTTCCATCGGTTTCATGTGAATTGTTTTGACTTACTGACCAATCACGGTCAAACTGTGTGGGGACTCTGGAAAGAGTCAGGAGTTTTCATTATTATCTTTTTAGCCTTCTGTAAGTATCCTTCCTGTATTCTTTAGTATAGTTAGTATAGCATTCTTTAATATAATATAGTATCATAAAAATAATAAATGAGCCTTCTGAGAACATGGAGTCAGGTTCATCATTCCTCCCTGCCACGGGGCACCCCACAAATAAATACTGCTCCATTTGCATCTTGGAGTTCATTGTCCAATTCCAGCTTTAGGTTATGCAATCTGTCTCAGTTTGGAAAGACAGGAGTCTGCTAAGGAAGGCAGGAGCCTCCCCTGAAATGAAGAATGTAAACCCTCCCCCACCGCTCAATTGGTATAAATTCTAAATTAAAGGGCTCTCAGGCAAAAAAATGGGAGCAGGAAATAACAGTTCTTTCATAGGGAAGAAAATAAAAGGATAAAATAAACAATGCAGTACACTGGAACAACACTGACAGAGTCAGAACCCAACCTGACGCCCTGTGGGTCAGGGTGTTTGCAGTAGTCCCATTGGAATTGTGGCTGCAGCCCTCCTGCAGTGTCAGGGGTGGTTCTGCTGGAGCAGGGATCCTGGAGAAAGGTGCAGTCTCTTCCTCTGAAGATCCAGTGGAAGAGGCAGCTGCTGCTCCTCTGGGAAATCCAGTGGAGAAGCTGTGCTGGTGTTCCAGAATCTCCAGATTATATCTGGGTAGCAATGCTTGGCTCCTCCCTCTGGGCTCACATCTCCCAATGGGATGCTGCAGTTCTTATCAGCCATGCAGTGACATTCAATGGCTGTTATCAGCAGCTGTCCCCTCCTGAGGGAGGAGTGATTGTGATCACTCAGAGAGAGATAAGGCAAACTGCCCACTTGACAAAAGACAATCTGCCATACAGATGGTAATAGAATACATCTTGCCTTGCAATCTGGAACTGAGTCCCACCCTGCTTGTTTTTTCTCTCTGCAGCCCACGGGTTTGTGCTCCTGGGCTGAGATTTGGGTCATTTGTCCTTGGTGCCCAGCTGGAGCAGGAATTGTTTTGTCTCCCTGCTCTGTGCACAGAGCTCACCATCCCATAATACAAAGCCCAGACCCACACACTAAAGCAGCACAGGTTCTGAACACCATAAAGGCTCAAAGCTGAGGCCTCACCCTCCCCTGTTTCCCCGTTGCAGCTTCGGTTTCAGCGAGAAGTCGATGATGAACGGCCGCGTCCCCGTGGGGCTCTACGGCAACGGCTTCAAGTCGGGCTCCATGCGCCTGGGCAAGGACGCCATCGTCTTCACCAAGAACGGCGACACCATGAGCGTGGGGCTGCTGTCCCAGACCTTCCTGGAGGTCACCAAGGCAGAGCACGTCATGGTTCCCATCGTCACCTTCACCAACCAACATATCCTTCCTGCCCGCCGGGGCAAAGCTGGGGCTGCGGCCCAGCTCTGGGGATAACGTCACACAAAGGAAAGCTTTGGCTGCTTTTGTGGCTGTTGATAGTGAAGTTTTCTCCTTTGGAGAGAGGCAAATTTTCAAGTTTATATCAAAATTTTCAAGTTTATATCAAAATTTCAAGTTTATATCAAATTTTCAAATTTGATATGATTTATATCAGAAATGAATTTATATGAAGATTTATATCAAATTTTAAAATCTATATGTTTATATCAAAATCTTCTCCTTGGAGAGGAGAACTTTTTCAAATTTTTATCAAAATTTCAGATGTATATAAAATTTTCAAATTAATATCATTTATATAAAAAATGAGTTTATATGAAAATTTATATCAAATTTATACGTGGATGTTTATATCAATTTTCTCCTTGGAGAGGAGAAATTTTTCAAATTTATATCAAATTTCAAATTTATATCAAATTTTAAGTTTGATATAATTTATATGAAAATGTATATCAAATTTAAAAATTTTTATCCATTTTAAATTTTTATATCAAATTTTAAAGTTGATATAATTTATATAAACATGAATTTATGTAAAATTTATATCAAATTTCAAATTTATATATCAGTGTTTATATCAAAATTTCAAATTTATTTCAAAAAGTCAAATTTATATCATTTATATAAAAAATGAATTTATATGAAAATTTATATCAAATTTTACGTGGAGTATATCAATTTTCTCTTGGAGAGGAGAATTTTTCAAATTTATATCAAAATTTCAAATTTATATCAAATTTTTAACTTTGATATAATTTATATGAAAATGTATATCAAATTTAAAAATTTTTATCCATTTTAAATATAATTTATATCAAATTTTAAAGTTGATACAATTATATAAACATGAAATGTAAAATTTATATCAAATTTTCAAATTTATATATCAGGTTTATATCAAAATTTCAAATTTATTTCAAAAAGTCAAATTTATATCATTATATAAAAAATGAATTATATGAAAATTTATATCAAATTTATATGTTTATATCAATTTCTCCTTGGAGAGGAGAAATTTTCAAATTTATATCAAAATTTCAAATTTATATCAAATTTTTAACTTTGATATAATTTATATGAAAATATATATCAAATTTAAAAATTTATATATCAGTGTTTATATCAAAATGTCAAATTTATATCAATTTTTAAGTATAATTCTATATCAAATTTTCAAATTGATATAATTTATATAAACATGAATTTATGTAAAATTTATATCAAATTTTCAAGTTTGATATAATTTATATGAAAATGTATATCAAATTTAAAAATTTATATCAGTGTTTATATCAAAATTTCAAATTCATATCGAGACGTTAAATTATATCAATTTTTAAATATAATTTTATATCAAATTTTAAAAGTTGATACAATTATAAACATGAATTTATGTAAAATTTATATCAAATTTCAAATTTATCTATCAGTGTTTATATCAAAATTCAAATGTATATAAAAATTTCAAAATATATTTATATAAAAAATGAATTTATATGAAAATTTGTATCAACATTTCAAATTTATATCAGATTCAAGTTTGATAATTTATATGAAAAGTAGATCAAATTTTAAAATTTATATATCAGTGTTTATATCAAAATTTCAAATTATATCAAAATGTCAAATTTATTTCAATTTTAAAATATAATTTTTATATCAAATTTTAAAGTTGATATAATTTATATTGAAATGAATTTATGTAAAATCTATATCAAATGTTCAAATTTATATATCTGTTTATATAAAGATTTCAAATGTATATCAAAATTTCGAATGTATTTCAATTTTAAAAATATAATTTTATATCAAATTTTAAATTTGATATCATTATATTAAAAATTAATTTATATAAAAGTGTATATCAAATTTTTTAATTTTCAAACCTATATATGTGTCTTTATATTAAAATTTTCTCTTTGGAGAGGAATCATAAGCCAGAAAATTCTGGGAGATGCTGTAATTGCTTAAAACTTTTAACCTTGTAGGAGTTCTGAGATGTGGAATGGGAAGTTGGGAAGTGAGTCCTGAAATTTCCCCATTTTCTGAAATTTTGTTCCATTCCCAGTCCCTGTCCTTAACTCAGTGCCCACGGCAGATCAGTGACCCAGCAGAATCCAGGAACAGCCTCAAGGCCATCCTGACCCATTCCTTGTTCTCTACTGAGGAGAAGTTGCTGGCAGAGCTGGATGCCATCATAGGCAAAAAGGGCACCAGGATCATCATCTGGAACCTTAGAAAGTAAGAGAAATCCAGTCTTTCACATCTCACTAATTTCATATTTTCTCTCAGTGTGTGCAAACATAGAAAGATTTGGAATCTTAAAAAGTAAGGGAAATCCAGTCTCTTACCTCTCATCAATTTCTCATTTTCTTTTGGGTATGTAAACATAGAAGCATCTGGAATCTTAGAAAGTCAAAGAAATCTAGTCTTTTACATCTCATTAATTTCATATTTTCTTTCAGTGTGTGCGAACATAGAAGAATTTGGAATCTTAAAAAGTAAGAGAAATCCAGTCTCTTACCACTCATTAATTTCATATTTTCTTTCAGTGTATGCAGACACAGAAGGATTTGGAATCTTAGAAACTAAGAGAAATCCAGTCTCTTACCACTCATTAATTTCATATTTTCTTTCAGTGTATGCAAACACAGAAGGATTTGGAGGTTTTGTTTGTGGAATAACTGGAACAAGCAGTTTAAAAATGGGAAGCTGGACTCGAGTGTGTATTTTAGCAAATCTCTGAGGAATTCCCCTTTTTGTCCTTCTTTCCTGGCTCCACCACAACACCTCCTCGTGTATTTGCTTTTTTCCCCTATAATTAATACATTTTCCCATGTTCATTCTTAGAGATAAAAATGACAAACCAGAATTTGACTTTGACAAGGACAAATATGACATCAGAATTCCAGAAGACTTGGATGAAACAGGCAAAAGAGGCTACAAGAAACAAGAGAGGATGGACCAGATTGTTCCAGAAAGTGATTACTCCCTAAGAGTACGTGTTGGATTTTTAAAATTGCCACTATTTTTGGAAGCTGGAGGGTGCAAATGTTTTAATTTTAATAGAATCTGTTTTATAGGCTTACTGCAGTATTTTGTACCTGAAGCCAACCATGCAGATCATCCTGAGAGGGCAGAAAGTGAAAACACAGCTGGTTTCCAAAAGTCTGGCCTTCATCGAGAGGGATATTTACAGACCCAAATTTCTAAATGTATCCTTTGCTATTTCCTTTGCAGAACTGAATTCTGTGACTGGATTTTGTTCACTTATATTAATGAATTTTGGGTTATTTTTTGGTTTGCTTTTTTCTTTTTTTTTTGGTTAGGTCCAGCTGAAGGAATTTTCTCAGTATAAGAAAAGAAAGCTCTAAGACACACTCAGACTAACTCTTATTTTTTTGTGTTTCATGAGATTCACCCTGTTTTTCCTTAATATCTGCTCAAAGGCCAAAACAGTCAGAATTACTTTTGGATTTAACTGCAGGAACAAAGATCATTATGGAATAATGATGTACCACAAAAACAGACTCATCAAAGCTTATGAAAGAGTTGGCTGTCAGTTAAAGGTAAGAAATTGAGGCTTCAGAATATTTCACCGTCTTGATAAATTTCATTCAAACACTGATTTTAAAAAAGAATATGGATGGAAAGCAAGATATTGATGTATATTTTATGAAATCACATTTTTTACTGTGTGCAGCAGTTAAAAATTATATTAAATTGTTTGGTTTTGAGCTGTCTGATACAAAAATATGAATCTGATCACATCTTTCAGGACAAAAAGAGGGGTGGAGCAGAGGATTTGTTCTTCAGGAGGTTTATGTCAAGACTTTCTCCTTGCAGAGGAGTCATAAGCCAGAAAATCCTTTTTACCCAGTGTAGATCCAGTTAATAATTACCTCCAGCAAACTCTTGCAATATTGGCATGGATTTTGTGTTGGTTTTCTTGATAAACTTTAATTCCTTGCAGGCAAACAACATGGGTGTGGGTGTTGTTGGGATTATTGAATGCAACTTCCTAAAACCAACTCACAACAAACAAGATTTTGACTACACCAATGAATACAGGTATTTTTATCTGCATTTTCTAGCCCATATTATCATTTCCTGGGAAACACTTGATAAAGCTGCTTCTCTAAATAGGAAGAGTAAAGGTTTCTGGTGTTGTGGCCAAACCTGATTTAAATGCAAACAGCTCTTTTTAGTCCCTTTTTTGTCTGCCCCCTCTTTGTCTCTTTCCCTTTCCTTATAAATATTTTCCCACAATATCCACACCACCTTGTTCCCATGTTTTCCCCTGGATATTCTCTGGTGGCTGTTCAGGAGGAGGCATTTTCCATGTGCCCAGCAGTGCTTTTAATGTGGATTTAAATGTGGAAGTTCTGGGCATTGATTGCAAACATTGGTGATCCTGAACCATTTTCTGTGTGTGGCACCAGCAGTTCCCTTGGCAGAGGGGCAGGGACTGGCAATGCCCTGGGCAGGCACAGGGAGCAGGGAATTTTTCTACTTTTTGGGGTTTTTGGAGCACTTCACATGAAAAGGAGATTTCCTCAATCCCTTGGGTTTGATTTGTCTGTCAGCACCCCAGGAAATCTGGGAACTTTGTGCCCAACCAGTCTGTCCAAAAATGTAATTAAGTCAATATCCAGACAAGGGGGAAGAATCAGAGGATCACTAAGTTGGAAAAGACCTCCAAGACCTCCAAACCTTAAAGTGCCACATCCAGTTGTTCCTGGACATAACTTTGGGGTGGAGGTGTGAGTTAATCTTACAATTAAATTATAATGAGCCAAGTCAATCTGAGGAGAGGGATTTCACCCAGCTGCTTCTTCAGCAAAACAGCCTCTCCTGTCCTGGCTGCTCTGTGTTCTGTCAGCTCCTGGTGCCATGGAGTTCCCTTTCCTGCAGGGATTCCTGCAAGGATTCCAGCAGGACCTGGCTGTGGTGTCCCCACTGTGCTGTGCTCTTTGTCACCCAGGAGCAGATTCCCCATGCCAGCTGCATTCCATCCAGGAAGCAGCAGCTGCATTTCACCTCTGCTTTCAGTACTGTGAAATGGGAATGTAACTCCCCAACTTTCTCTGGTTTTACCCCCAGCCACCTCCCCTGCACTTGGAATGTGGGTGGGCACAGTGACACCACACTTGAAACATCTCCTGGGAAGCTTTTTGTGCCAGGAGTGCTCCAGGCTTTCACAAAATGTTTTGGGCTGGAAAGTTGTGAACCTGATGGAAAGGTGCCCTGCACTTCTCGATCCCCACAAAGGGGACATGGTCCCATCCATGCCTCACTGCTTCTTTCTGCCCTTCTGTGTCCCCTGGCACAGCAATTCCTGCTGAGGTGACCTGGATCCAAGCTCTGGGTCACACTTTGAGTTCACTGCACAAACATTTGTGTTGGTTTGAGGCCCAGGGCAGGTGCTGAGCCAGGCCAGGGAGGGCTGGGCCGGTTACTCATCCACTGGATTGCTCAGAGCTGAATTCCAGGGGCTGTCCTCACCTCCCCTCCCCTGGGGCCTTTGTTGTTGTTGCTCACCTCTCCCTCCTGGGTGTGCCAGCTCTGGGAGTCCCTCAGCTGCACCATGAGCCCTGAGCAGGAAACAAAAACCTCAGAAACAAAACTGAAAATTACCCTGAGTGAAACTGAGCTGCTGCTTTTATCAGAGCACGGACTTTATATCAAATGTTTGCCAGCTCCTTGTTGTGAAGTTGGACATCAGCCTGAGAGTAGCCATGAAGCTGCACTTGGGATGTGCAGGAACAGCCAGAACCAGGGTCAGGTGCTGGATTGGTTTTGTGCTTTTTTAAAATTCTCTGGTTGAGGCTGAACTGGTGAAGCCCCTCCAGGATTTGCTCTGTCCATCAGCAGCACTCTTGATTTCAGTCTTTGTGCTCTGACTTGTATTTCCAGAAATTCTATTCCTGACAAACATGAATTCAGACAATTCCTCATTTTTACAGGTTTCTAAATAAAAGCTTTTTATAAAAGAAAAAAGGAAAAGCTTTTAGAAAAGTTTTTTCCCCACTCTTGTGCAATTAGAAATATTAAAGTGGTTCATGGACTTTTTCTGTCACTGGAGTTTATAAAGATTTTTTCTGTGCTAGAGTTGGATTATTCAAGGTGATCTTTAAATTCTTTTCTTTGTAGACTCACAATAGCAGCACTGGGAGAAAAGCTCAACGATTACTGGAACGAGATGAAAACCAAGAAAAACGAGGAATATCCCTTAGCTCTGCCTGTCGAGGAGATCCAGTGAGTCCCAGTGTGACAGCAGAGAGCTGAGCACACTGTCCCTGGTTTATCTGGCAGGAGAGCTCTCTGTGGTGTGCAGATGCTGATTTATTTTGGTTTTTGCCCAGGAAACAGCCCGACCAGACGTGGGTGCAGTGCGACGCGTGCCTCAAGTGGCGGAAGCTGCCGGACGGAATCGAGCACTTGCCGGAGAAGTGGTACTGCTCCCTGAACCCTGACCCCCAGTTCAGGTAAGGACACAGCCCAGGGACACCCCCAGCCCTCACACACCACCTGGCAGCAGCAGGGCTCTTCAGCTCCTTCTCTTGTGGGGTTTTTTCTGTACTCTTCCTTCCCTCAGGAATTGTAACGTGCCAGAAGAACCGGAGGATGATGATTTAATACACCCCACGTACGAGAAAACCTACAAGAAAAAGTGAGTTCTGGAGACTTTTACAGGGCTCCCAACACTAAACACGACCAAGGAGAGCTGTGCAGCAGCTGGGGTGACAGTGCAGCTCCCAGAGGGGTGATGTTCCAGAGGATTTGGCAGTGTGGGAACAACCAGTTTGGGCTGTCCCATGAATAAATGAACAATCAGTTTGGGCTGTCCCATAAATTAATGAACAGTCAGTTTGGGCTGTCCCATGAATAAATGAACAATCAGTTTGGGCTGTCCTATGAATAAATGAACAATCAGTTTGAGACGTCCCAGAAATAAATGAACAATCAGTTTGGGCTGTCCCATGAATAAACAAACAATCAGTTTGGGCAGTCCCATGAATAAATGAACAATCAGTTTGGGCTGTCCCATGAATAAACAAACAATCAGTTTGGGCTGTCCCATGAATAAACAAACAATCAGTTTGGGCTGTCCCATGAATAAATGAACAGTCAGTTTGGGCTGTCCCATGAATAAATGAACAGTCAGTTTGGGCTGTCCCATGAATAAATGAACAATCAGTTTGGGATGTCCCATGAATAAACGAACAGTCAGTTTGGGCTGTCCCATGAATAAATGAACAATCAGTTTGGGCAGTCCCATGAATAAATGAACAATCAGTTTGGGCAGTCCCAGAAATAAATGAACAATCAGTTTGGGGTGTCCCAGAAGCAAACTCTGAGGGCTGTTAGGAGATCTTGGCTGGGTAACTTTCAAAGGTGCACATTGAAGCATATTGAAAGGATCAATACATTTGTTTAGGAATAAAAGAGTTCTTAGCTAAGGTGTATGACAAAAACTTATTTGGGTAATGGTGATGCTGCCTCATATTCTAGAAGTGGGAGTTTGGGGTTGTTTTAAATATTTTAATCAATAATCTAGAGGGAATTTGTTGCAAGTTAAGCTAACTTCAGACAAGCTTCCAGCTTCCTGAGGAAATTTTCATTCAATAAACAAGAATACTTGGATTATTGTATCTAGCTGAGTTGAGGAGTATTGTTTGCTTTTAGATCTTAGATTTAGTTTTTATAATGAATGAACAGTTTGAATCTAAGCTCTTTATTTCTATTTTTTTCCTTGCTGCTGTGCAGGGACAGGGAAAAACTGAAGAGGAGACTGGAGTACAGCCACCAGGTAACTGCTGAGGCTGGCAGGAGACTGTCCTGTGTCTGCTTCAACATCCAGGAAACCCAAAATCCCCTTTCTTTGCTGCCCAATGCTGGAAAATCCCCCACTTCTTTCTCCTTACAAGGAGTTTGAGAGGGACAAAGGTCTCTGGCCAAAACTAGAGGGGATGGGAGTCACTGGTGGCTGTTTTTATGGCAGGACACCCAGTTCCTGAAAGGGGATTTGTTGGAGAAAGACACTCAAATTCAGATTAAACCCAGATGCAGATCAAGGTGTTTGATGGGAATGTCTGGATTGTAACTCAGAATCAAATTTTCTAAGTGGGATTTCGTTTCAGTTGCATTCAAAGTCAATTTCTGACCTAAGATAATTTCTGGACAAGAGATGATGCATGTGCTGTTTTAAGTTATTTATTTCATTTTACTGTTTCTCTGCCATTACATCTCCCTTAGTACAAAAGTAATTTCTAAAAGTGAAATAATTGCTCATTTTGGGCCAACTGAGTGAATCCTGAGCAGCTTTCCCAGGGATGTCTGTCCTGGAGTTTGTGTCTGATGGGCAAACTCCAGACAGAAACACAGCTTGGGAAAAGCTCTTGCCTGGGATTCTGCACAGCACTTTCAAATGAAAAAGTGGGATTTGCAGTAGTCTACTCAGCATTTATCATCTCAAAATCCTGAGGGGTCAAGGAGGTACTTGGATATGGAAATGTCAGAATTTTAGGTGTTGGTATATAAAGAATTGCTTAAATCTCTCCTGAAGAATCTACTAATATCTGTTCATTTCCATTCTTAACTTACGTTGTCTTATAGATCAATAATGAAATATTTTTAAAAACATCTGTTTCTTCAAGTAAAGACTTCAAAACATTCTCATCTCCGAATGCAAAGGAAGCTCTTCCAAGGTTACTTATACCAAAATCATCAGATGCTTCTGTTAGAAGATCTCTGCCTATTTTAATTAAAGTGTCTTCCCCTCATTTGGATGCTGATAGCAGGTGAGTGGACCTGTACAAAGGAGATTCCTGTTTATTTCTAAAATTAATAACTGAATGAAAATGATGGTGTTGGGGGCACCTTCAGCTGCTGAAATTCCTACGGGAATTCTGGGAGCATGGGAAGCTCCAGGAGACTTTGCCAAGTACAAAAGTGAACACAAATAAATGACAAAGGAACATTTTTAGTGATTTGTGTGCTCAGGAACAGAGTTTGTGTTCTCCACACTCCATAGGCTGTGGAGAAAGCCTATGGAGTTTTCTGAAACTCTGGGGATTTTCCTGGGGATACTGGGTCTGTTTCAAAGTAATGTGGGAGTGTGGATGGCAGGCAGTTGTTTTTACAGGAATTTACTCTGATTAAAATCCCATGCAGGTGATTTTCTGGAGTGGTAATTTTTAAACAGTGCTCAGAGAAACACTGCACATGGTTTGTAACAAATGATTTGGCAGCATTTAAGCAAATAAAGTGATTATTTTAATATTTTCCTCCTCAGTCTCAAAAGGAGGACGCAGAGCTGTGCGACACCAGTGTCCCTAAAGACGCCTCGGCTCAGTGACAAAACATTCAACAACCACGAGGAGGAGGATGATGATGAAGATGTCATCATTTTAGAGGAGAGCAGCACTCCAAAGCCTTCAGCAGATCCTGATGTTCCTGTGGTAAAAACAGAATGTATCAATTTGGATCAGGAGGAGAAGCAGAAGGAAAACTCTCCTGTGGGGGAACCTTGCAGTGCAACCACTTCAGAGGCAAGAAGTGAACAGCTGAGCTCAGCAACACAGACAGAGCTCCCAAAGCTGGTGGTGAAAAAGGAGGAGGTGGAAGACATCCCAGTCCAGATTCCTGGGCCAGGGATGGAAAAGGAACAGCACAAGGTCAATGGTGTTCCTGAGACATCTGTAGAGATGGAAAATGAACTGAAAAATCAGCTGCAATCATTGAACAGAGAAAAAGAAATGTACCAAAGCAAATGTGAAGCATTAACCAAACAGGTGGAAACACTGGAGCAGCAGCTTTTGGAGATGAATAATAAATATGTAAAAAAGGAGATGTGCCATCAGGCCACAGAGACAGTTCCCTCCTGTGAAGAGGGGAGCGCTGATGGGAGGAGCTTGGCAGAGGTGACAGCTCTCTATGAGCAGGCCCTGGGGGAGATAGCAACGCTCAAGGAGCAGTGCAGCACCCTGCAGAACCTAAAGACTGAGTGCAGCAAATGTGCTGCTGATGGAGAGAGCAAGAGTGAGCTGGATGAGATGGCAGTGCAGCTGGATGAAGTTTTCAGGCAGCTGGACAAGTGCACCACTGAGAGAGACAGCTACAAAAGCCAGGTACATCTGCTAAAACACTCGTGACACTTCAAATATATCTATTTTTTACTTCAAATATATCTATATTTTACTTCAAATATATCTATTTTTTACTATTTTTTATCTATTTTGTTTCACAGCACTTCTACTACACAAGGTTTTGAATAATTTTTACAGGTTTATTTTTCTTTTGATTGGCAGATTGAAGTCCTGGAAGTGGAGAAGAATCAAATGGCCTGTCAGTGTGAGGAGCTCAAGGCAGAGCTGGCTCAGTTAAAAGCTTCAATCCCCCAGGCTGTAGCACGTGCAAATGATTCTACCACCAGTAATGTAGAAGACTCTGTAAATTTTTCTGATGGAGAAAGGTATCAGTTTTGTTCTTTCTAGATGTTATTTCAAGATTTTTGCTTGTTGGTTGTATTTCAAATGTTTTGATGAAGGCTATGTCTCATAATTGTATAATAAAATGTGATGCTTGCAATTCTTTTCTACTGCCTTTTGTGACTCCTAACTAATGTTGTTGTTTTTTCTTTTTTTATCAAGTGATGTTTGTGATTTGTGTGAGCAGGATTGGCCACAACAGAATAGCAAACAGATACTTCTGAAAATATCCAAAATGTTGTATAATTTCTAAACACAACTTGCAAACCAAGGAGAGAAAAAGGGAGGCAGGAAAGAGGAGGGTGATCATTATTTTCTCCTGTGTAATGAACTTCACTTTGAGAGTCTGTTCTTCTCTCTTGAATCAGCTGAAGAGTCTGGATTTGAAACTTTCCTGTAAGAACTCCTTGCTGCAGGCAGATCCTGTGGAATCAGAGTCTGGGGTGTCTTGGAATTAAACAAAGGTTGAAACTTCCAGCTGGAGAGCTTGGAGCTCTTGGGAAGTGGGAACAGCACACACACAGAAAGCCCAGAGCAGGGGGAAGCAGAGTGAGCTGAGGACCCTGCTAGGGGAGAATTCGAGGGGAGCATCAGCTGGGATCAAAGGGAACTCAGTTAAGGGATCAGTTCAGCAAATTGATCCCTGGGACCAATGAGAGGCATTTCAGAGGGAGCTCGAGGGCCTTGTAGTATCTCCAGAAGTTAACATTCCTGAAAAATGCAGTTGTTATGCTCATATTTAGGACAGCCAGAGCTCCATCCTGGCACTGCAGCCTCAATCCCAGGGAAAACATGGACTAAATCTACCTGGAAGCCACCTGGAGCCCCATGTGAGTCAAAAAGGGAGTAAGGACAAGCAGCATGGGGTGACTGAGGGCAAACTGGGGAGCAGCAGCAAGGCCAAGAATGGAAAAGGCACCTCAAGTCCTGTGTCCAGTTCTGTGCCACTTTAAAAGGACATTGAGGGGCTGGAGCGTGGCCAGGGAGGGGCTGGAAAACACATCCAGGGAGAAGCAGCTGAGGGAGCTGAGGGGGCTCAGCCTGGAGAAAAGGAGGCTCAGGGGGGACCCACTGCTCTGCACAACTCCTGACAGGAGGGGCAGGGAAGGGAGGAGAGGAAATGGCCTCAAATGGCACCAGGGGATGCTCAGCTTGGAGACTGGGAAAGAAAATTTCCTTGGGAAAAGTGGTCAGGCCTTGGGCTGAGCTGCCCAGGGAGGTTTGGAGTCCCTGTCTGTGGGAGTGCTCAGGAGGAGCCCTGGGGATGTCATTTTGGGGTGACTGTTGGACTGGATAATCCTAAAGTTCTCTTCCAGCCCTGGGGCTCCTGGGTTTCATGGCCTGGGTGACAGAGCATCATGAACTCAATAAATTCCTGATGCCATCAAATTGGAGAGAACTCAGTAGGGCAGAGCTGCTGCTGAGGGACTTTGACCAATTGGACAAATGAGCTGGAAAAAAATCCCCTGAAAATTCCCCAGAGCACCTGTGAATTCCTGCCGGGCAGAAGCTGGAGGAAGTGCCCGCGGGGCTGGGGTGGCCGGGCAGGGTGAGCCAGCAGTGCCCCCTGGGGGTGGCACCACCCCGCTCCTGCTGGGCTGCGCTGGGCCAGGCCGGTGACTCCTCCTGCTGCGGGGCATTGGGAGCCCAGCCAGGGAGTGCTGGATCCGCCTCTGGACACCCTGGCAGAGGGGAGAATAACCCGGATAATTTCCAGAAACCCCTTTCAGTCTTAAAAAAAGAAATTGACCCACATTTAAAATCACCTGTCAGCGTTTTATTTTATTTTTCATTATAGCTCTGAGGTGTGTTTATTAAAATAATTAGTAAATAAATGCAGGACTTGGAAGTAACTTCCCCCACAAGTTGATGGAGATATGGCAGCACTGGGAGAGCTGGATAAAGGATCTGAGAGTAGAAGGAAATGGGCCACAGAAGGGATGGCTCATGGCAAAACAATTTGATCAGGAAGAGGACACAGCAAGGACATCCAGGAAAGAAACCAAAAAAAGGGAGGCACAGCCTTTTCCCTGGGCTATAACTCTTACTTCCTATTTATATTTTAAAGCCTTTGGACAAACTCCTCTTTCTTGCCTTCTCCTCTCTTTTTTCTCTCCTTTTGTTCCCGTGGGTTGTGGTAGTTTGGGTTTCTAAATGGATAAAAATACCAGGCATTAATACTGCTTTGAGAAATACAGATGGTGTGGGGGAAAGGATTGTACCAATGCTTATTCTGAAATGTTTCTGACAGGAATTCCGTTTAGGATTGGTTTGAAACTGAGGGGAGCTGAAAACTGAAGAGAAGCTTGGAAAAACTGGTAGATTTAGAAATAATCTTGATGCAGCTTTACCTGCATCCGTTTTTTTTATTGTTGGTTTATGGGAGTCATGGAGAGCCTCCAGTCTGGATTATGAGTCCAGCTTTGTTAGGTGAGCTCTGAACACAGAATTCCATCTCCAGCTAATGCTGTGCCGCTCTCTCCCCAGCCTGAAGCTCCGCTCCCTCCGAGTGAACGTGGGACAGCTCCTGGCCACCATCATGCCCGACCTGGACCTGCAGCAAGTGAATTATGACATTGATGTGGTGGATGAAATCTTAGGGCAAGTGGTGGAACAAATGCATGAAATCAGCAGTACTTAAAATCTCGGTGTTTTAGCAGAGTTTTATTGCTCTTCCATTATAACCTGTAGGTTCCAGACTGTAAATGGGGCTGCTTCACTTTATATATTTGACACAGGTGGATCTCTCAGTGTAAATATTCCACATTTAGCTGTTCACTTCCTCCTCAAGGAACACTGTCAATACTGACCCACCCTGATGTACTTAATTAAGGATTTTGCTTTGGAAATGTATTTGTAATTAAATTTGCAGATATTTTTACTATTAGGAATCTTAATACTTTTCTACAGACACCTTTTGGTTGACTTTGGATCTTATATAAGCATTAATACCTGTGAGTATTTCCTCTTCTAAAGTAGTGGAATATCTTAGAAATGCAAAAAAAAAAGAAAAAAAAAGAAAAAAGAACTTCCTTGATTTCCTTCCCAGAGTTGTGTATCCCACAGTGGTGTTCCATTGCTCCCAGCAGTGTTCTGTGTTGCATTCATGGGATAGAAATGTAAGTAGTAGGTGAGAATTTGGGGAATATTTGTGTGGTACTACCAAAAGAAGGGTTCTTAAGGGTTTTATCCTGAAAACTGGGAATGGACCAGTTGGATGGAAGCACTTGGAAAAGGAGGGATGTTTCTTTATCTGTGGTGTAAACAACAGGGTGAAAATGCTCAGCTTCAACAGCTTTAGACAGTTTTTATTACAGGTAGGAAAAGGGAATTCCTCTTTTTCACATCTCCCCTTTTAGAGTTGCATGCTCTAAATCTTCCCATTTTTCCATGATCATGGGAAAACCTGGAAGCAATGGTACCAAGAGAAATTCCCAGCCAGCTGCAGGGATTTCTTCCCAAGTCATTGGGAATGACAAACTGGGTGGCAAAGACAGCAAATCCATCTTTTCCTCTGTGGTGGGATTGGTCACCCAAAGAGCGATCCAGAAAAATTATTCTTGCTTTGAAATTAAAAAAATAATTTAATTAGTGTTCAATATGTTAATTCTTAGGAAGTATCTTTTTTTTTTTCTAATTTAAATAAAGCAAATATTGTTGGCTTTTGCACTGCTACTGTCCTGAGTTAATCCCTTGGTGTCCCTTTGAGTTGCAGTTCAGTGGAATTCTTTCCATGGACAGTATTTCAGTGAAGATCTCTCTCTATGCCAATAACGGGAATGCACTACTGTTGTACTTTATAAAGAGAAATTGAATGTTTGATTTGGGAAGAGGTGGCTGTAATATAACTATGTATGACTTTTGCAAAGTTTATATTTCCCATTTCTTGGTGTGTAGCTTTTCCATTTCTTAATCATTATTTATTACGTTTCATCAGACTGTAGCTGAATTTCTTGTAGACAACTGGCAAAATAGAGCACATGTCTATATTAAAAATGGCAAATTTACAATGTACATTTACACTTTGGACAACGGTGGACTTATGGAAATGGTTTCTATTTACTTGTTAAAATGTATTTTTTGTAAAAAATAAAAATATATAAATCGGAGTTTGCAGCATCCCAACTTGTGTTTGTTTCTAAATAAAGCCTGGCTCAGTCTGATGTTGGACTGGTATGGAAATGGGATGGGAATGTCCTGGATATGGAAAAAGCAGCACTGGTATAATCCCCAGAGGGTGTTAATGGAATGGAGCTGAATTTCAGAGAGCTGAATTTCCAGAATCCAGCTGAAATTTCCAAAATCAAATTTGGAAATTTTCAAATTTCCAAATTCAGCTGAATTCCAGAGCTGAAATTCCAGAATTTCAGGAAGTTCTGCTGTTGATTAATGGATGAGCTTCCCTGCCTTCAGAAATTCACCGAGCACGTGGAGTTGCACCATCCTAAGGCAGTTCCTACTTCTGTGGAACTTCTCAGGACTTCTGTAAAAATATTTTTTAAATCCCCTATTCCATACACGTCCTTGTCCCTCAGCTGCAAAGAGATGGAGAAGGAAGGGGTTGGTTTGTGGGTCAGGGTTTGGGAGTCCCTGGGGTTAAGATTGATGGAGATGGATGAGGAAGGCACTGGATGTGTCAGGACTTAATTCAATAAATGGTCTCAATGCCATAGGAGGGAGTTCCCTCAGGATAACTCACCTAAGACAGGCACGTTGGCAAACGGGAAGGGGAAAGGTTTGGAATTAGCACAGCACAGAAGACTGCACTGTGCAGACAGTGGCAAAAGTGCAGATACAACACCAGGAGGGTGCCAGGCTTGGTGAGGCTGATCTGGGCAAAAAATCCCACCATGGCAAACTGGGGGAAAAGGAAGGAACTGCTTCCACACAGGCCAGGCCAGGTTGTGAAGGGAAAGGCAGCCAGAGCCAGGCCTCAGCCCTGTGTGGGGACAGGCTGCCACCTCTGCCACCTCTGCCATGGCTTCCCTGCCCAGGGGACTTGGGGGACACAGAGCTGGGGGAGCACAAGGGACATGGGGCCACTGCCCATCCTGGGCTTCTCCTGCAGCCCAGCACCCCTGGCTTGGGGTGTTACTGTTGTGAAAAATGCGTATTTTATGATTGGCTTTTCACAAATATTAAAATGAATATTATATGTGTTGTGTTAGAAAGTTATGCTGTATTAATTCTCTTAAGTAGTGTGTTAAATATAGTTTTAGGTAAAAAAAAAAAGTTAAAATAGAAACGATGCTATGTAGGATACTTTTTTAAAGAAAGGACTCGCAGCGAGATAGCAGCCACAGGACACCTAAATCTTTCAGAGAAAAAGAATTTATTGCCCCATTATCAGAAGAAATGAACTTCTTCCCACCTCAAAGGCGCTGTTAGGATTCAGAGGAAGGAGCTGACACTGACCAGACAGAATCCTGTGTTTGAATGGAATTTATGCATCATGTATGAGGTGGATGAATATGCAACAGGCTGTTGTTTTTAAGGGTTAATCCTTTGTTAATGTGCGCCCTTTTTTGGGCTTGTGCTGCCCAGAAAAGGTACCTGGACATCTGCAACTCTTTGTCTCTATTGTCTCATATTGTCCTAATCCAAATTGTCCAAATTATTATTACTCTGTATTGCTATTTTTATAACCATTTTTTTACTATTAAACTCTTAAAATTTTAAAAACAAGTGATTGGCATTTTTCACACTGTCATTGTCCCCCATGAAGGTGGCACAGGAGGGCACAGCCCCTGTGTCCCCAAGCCAGGTGGCTCCTGCCATGGAGCACTGGCACAGCACCAGGCTGGGAAGGATCTGAGCATTGTCTTGGGCCCTGGCACAATGTGGAGCCAAAGCAGCCCTTGGGCTGTCCCGAGGAGAAGACTCCAGAATTCAAGGGTTGCCCAGAGAGTAGGGGGACAATGACAGTGAGCTGTGCCGCAGGGATGACAACAAAGAGCTCTCCCATGGGAATAGAAAGGCTGAGAGAATTGGGATTGCTCAGCCTGGAGAAGAGAAGCTTTGGGGTGATTTCAGTGTGGCCTTCCAGGACCTGAAGGGAAGTGACAAGAAAGATGGAGACAATTTTCAAAGGATGGAGTGACAGGACAAGGGGGAATAGCTTCAAACTAAGAGACAGTTTAGATTAAATATTAGGATGAAATTGTTCCTTGGGAAGGTGGGGAAAGGCTGGGATGGAATTCCCAGAGCAGCTGGGGCTGCCCCTGGATCCCTGGCAGTGCCCAAGGCCAGGTTGGACACTGGGGCTGGGAGCAGCCTGGCACAGTGGAAGATGGCCCTGCCATGGCAGGGGTGCCACTTTAAGATCCCTTCCAACCCCAACCATTCCATGATTGTGTGATGCAGAATTAATCTTCCTTTGTCCCCTGCTGCTCCCTCCCTTGCTGTGTGAGGCCGTGTGGGGTCTGGGGAGCTCTCAGAGCCCCATTTTGGGCTTCAACCTCCCCTGCCCAGAGGCTTTTCTTCCCTTGGGCAAGAAGTGAAAGCAGAGGCCGTTTTCTCACGATGTAACTTGTCATTATTATTATGTTTTTCAGGCAAAAGGTTTGCCTTTGAAACAGGGAAGTTTGGGGACACGTTACCCATTTCACAGCAACGCCTGTGAAATTAAAGACACAAACAAATTGAAAAAAAAAAAAAAAACAAACACTCTTTTGAGAAGGTGCAAGCACTGGGCTTTTTTTTTTTTTTTAATTTTAGGTTAATTCTGATGTTTTTGCGGTTTTTTTTCCTCCCCGGCAGCCCCGGAGGGCTCCTGAGGCGGCGCGCGGGGCGGGCGCGCGCATGCGCGGAACGGGCGAAGGCGGGAGCGCGCGGGAGCCGCGGGCGGGCTGCCGGTGAGGGGAGGGGACCCGAGCATGGGGAGCCGTGCCGGGATTTGGGGTTTTGGGGCTCTGGGGTGTAGGATTGGGGGTCCTCGGGGTCTGGAAGGCGGGGTTGGGGAACCCCGCGGGTCCGGGAGCGGCCAGCGGCGCCTCTGCCCTTCCCCTGCCCGCGCCGGGCCGCCCGTGCTCCCTCCTTGTTTGGATTCCGGGCAGGGTTGCTACTTCCCCAAAAAAGTTTTTCTCTCAAGTCTCAAACCGATGCACGGGGCTTGATATCGTCCTCTTGCAATCCCCAAACATGAACTTTAGCCATAATAATCACAACTTTTAGAAACAGCCTTCCTCATAGCATCCTGTCAATCAATGAGTGCGGTGCAGTTCCAGGCTCTGCCAGCGGTGCCTGGGAAATGCGCGCAAAGTTTGGCCGCCAGAGCCATAAGGAACAAGAATTGATGTGGGGTTTGTTCTGTTTTCTCCAGGAAACATGAAGGTCATCACCTGTGAAATCGTGTGGCATAATAAGGAGCCGGTTTACAGCTTGGACTTCCAGCATGGAGCTGATGGGAGGATCAATCGCCTGGCCTCGGCAGGGGTGGACACAGCCGTGAGGGTGAGCTGAACCTGGGCCTAGAGATGTGCGGGGTGTGGGGGTTGTTATCCAAAATATCGGGTTGGTTTCATTATCAAAATATTGGGTTGGTTTCATTATCCAAATATCGGGTTGGTTTCATTATCCAAAATGTTGGCTAACTGGCAGGTACATGCCAAGGGGAGTGGATGGTTTCAGGAAAGAGTGTAAGATCGTACATAGAATTATAGGGTGGTTTGGGTTGGAAGGGGACTTAAAGCTCATCCAGTGCCACCCCTGCCATGGCAGGGACACCTCCCACTGTCCCTGGCTGCTCCAAGCCCCAGTGTCCAACCTGGCCTTGGGCACTGCCAGGGATCCAGGGGCAGCCCCAGCTGCTCTGGGAATTCCATCCCAGCCCCTGCCCACCCTGCCAGGGAAGAATTTCACCCTAATATTCAATCTAAACCTACTCCCCTAGTTTGAAGCCACTCCCCCTTGTCATTACATACTCTTGTAAATAGTCTCTGTAGTAGTTTATTCCAGTTGTCTCAGATAAAACTTTATCCTTCCTCACTGGCACATTGACCTCTTCTTCCCTGATGGTGCCTGTGTTTCAGGGATTTTTTAGTACCTATTTTAGGGCTTAAAAAAATGTCATTTTTCTTTCACATAAAATATGCTCCCTGATAGGAGGGTGGAGTGAGGTGGGGTCAGGCTCTTCTGCCACATCCCAATGATTTGTGTCACCAGAAACTGATGCCTTGTTCAGGCTGCCCTGGAGCAGAGGCTGGACAGAGCTAAAGAATAAAGCAGGGATTGATTCAAAGGATTTCCTCCATGGATGCACCTTGGGCAGCACCAGAGCCCAGCCAGGGCTGCACCCAAGATGAACCAAAATGGCCCCAAAATGCACGAGCGGGCACGGGGTCTCTCCCTGGGATCAGTTCTGCTCCATTTGCACCTTGCAGTTCATTGTCCCATTCCAGCTTTAGCCCCTGCAGTCCCACCCTGCTTGTTTTTCTCTCTGCAGCCCACGGTGTTTGTGCTCCTGGGCTGAGATTTGGATCATTTGTCCTTGGTGCCCAGCTGGAGCAGGAATTGTTTTGTCTCCCTGCTCTGTGCACAGAGCTCACCATCCCATAATATGAAGCCCAGACCCACACACTAAAGCAGCACAGAACCTGAAAAATAGAAAAGCTAAATCTGAGGCCTTATCAAGGGAAAGGAGGAGAGCTAGTGGCCTCAGATGGCACCAGGGCAGGCTCAGGTTGGAGATTGGGACAGAAAATTTCCCTGGCAGAGTGGTCAGGCCTTGGGCTGAGCTGCCCAGGGAGCTTTGGGGTCACTGGAATTGTCCCAGAGCAGTCTGGATGTGCCCTTGGGGACATGATGCTGGTGGCACTGGATGATCCTGGAGGTCCCTTCCCACCTTGATGATCCTGTGCCATGCCATTAGCCCTGGAAAGCTGTAACACTCTCCTAAGCAGATCTGGAAGGTGGAGAAAGGCCCGGATGGAAAAGCCATCGTGGAGTTCCTGTCCAACCTGGCGCGCCACACCAAGGCCGTGAACGTCGTGCGCTTCTCTCCCAGCGGGGACATCCTGGCCTCAGGAGGGGATGGTGAGAGCTGCTTCTTCTCTGTCTCATCCTGCATCATTTTGAAGTTAAACTAAAGGAAATCCACCTGAATGAACAAAAGGGACAAAGGGAAATTAAGCAGCTTGCTCTGGTTTCTTCTGCAGATGCTGTCATTTTGCTGTGGAAGCTGAATGACAGCAAAGAGTTGGAGCCATTGGTTTTTCAGGATGAAGATGAAGCTCAGCTCAACAAGGAGAACTGGGCAGTCATTAAAACTTTGAGGTAATTTTATTATTTGGTCAGTTTGGGTTTCTTTTCAGTGGTTTTGTTTCCTCAGTGGTTTTTAACATGTGGTACACTTTTCAGTTTGTGTAGAATTCCAGCACTGTCTACAATTCATTTACTCTAATATTAATCCTTTTAACTCCCTGTTAATTGGACTCAGAAAAAGAAGGGAGAGGGACATTTTGAATAATCAGGTGGTGACAGGACAAAGGGCAGTGGTTTTAAGCTGAAGAAGCAGTTCCTGGCAACTGCTGAGGTTGATGTGAGAAGAGTTGCAGAACTGCATGAAGCACCAGCAGGAGTTTTTATTTGCCTCTTGATATTTTTTTTTAACCTAAAAATTCATAAAACTCATATTCACAATGGCTTTAATTTTCAAATCAATAATTGTTTTTTCCTGCCTTCTAGAGGCCACTTGGAAGATGTGTATGATATTTGTTGGACCTCAGATGGAAATTACATGGCATCTGCTTCTGTGGATAACACAGCAATCATGTGGGATGTCAATAAAGGTAAATGCTGCAGTTATCCCTTGGAATTGCAGATCTGCTGGAAGTGCCTTGTGGCGTTTCCCCTCAAAAAATGGGAAACATCTTTTTTTATGATTGTTTTGCTGTGTGATTTTGTGGGTGTGTGAGGGCCCTCTATAAATAGATATAAAATATTCTCAGCCAACAGAATTTACACCTGAGGAATCTGTTCACCTTGGAGTGTTTAGGAAATAACTTTACACATTTTTTACCCCCCAAAACTCTTGCACAAACTTCCTGCTTCACTTTTTGGTGTTGTGCAGCATGGCCTGAGCTCTGTTGGTGTCTTTCCTTTTGAAAAGTTATTTATTTTCTTTGAAATTTGTCAGGTTCTGGTATTTCTTTGCAAGAAAGCAACACTTAAATAATAGGAAAAATCTCACCTGTGGCCAGTATTCAACAAAGTATTTCTAAAACTCTCTGTAACTTTGTCTCATCAGTGTTTTGGCTCTGAGACCTTCCCTTGTGGAGCATCAGTGGGGTCAGAGAACTCCTGCCTTTGCTAATATTAATCTAATATTAATTCTAGTTAATTATTAAGTTTGTAGTGAACAAACCCTAAACTGGCACTTTAAAAGCAACTTTTGCTGATGTTCTTATCTGCCACCATCCAATGGACACTTTATGTTTAAAAAATTATTTCCCTATGTTTTGAAGCATTTTTTTGTCTTGTTTTATGTCTGAAAGATTTGGAAACACATTGGAATTTATGATCTGAGAGCTGTTTGTAATTTCAGGACAGAAAGTTTCAATATTTAATGAACACAAGAGTTATGTCCAAGGAGTAACCTGGGATCCTCTGGGCCAGTATATTGCAACCCTGAGTTGTGACAGGTGAGCTGTTGGTCTGAGTGTTTTTCCTGAATATTCCTTTTTCCAGGAGGATGAATTAAAAGGAAGCATGCCAGATAAAAAGGAGGTTTTGTGCTTTTTTTTACTTTGTTGTGTAAGCAGGTTGATGTGAAAGTAAAGTGATATTTTAGTTAATTTTTTGGTTTGTGGTCAATGATTCCTGCAGTCTTTCTTAGCAGCAAATAAACTTTTGTAGGAGTCTTCCTTTAGGAAGACTTCATTCCTTTAATTCCTTTTGAAATTAATTTTTATGTTATTGATCATTACTGATACTCTTAAGAGAGTGCTGCATGGTTAATGAGCTGATGAATTCATCCTTGGGGATGGAGCAGCCTGGGACTATGGCAGGTTAAAAGGAATTAAAAGGAAGTATGCCAGATAAACATGAGGTTTTGTTTTTCTCACTCTGTTGTGTAAGCAGGGTGATGTGAAAGTAAAATGATATTGTAGTTAAGTTTTTGGCTTGTGCTCAATGATTCCTGCAGTCTCTCTTAGCAGCAAATAAACTTCTGTGGGAGTCTTCCTTTAGGAATTAATTTTTTATGTTGTTGATCATTACTGATACTCTTCAGTGAGTGCTGCACGGTTCTGTTAATGAGCTGATAAATTCATCCTTGGGGATGGAGCAGCCTGGGACAGTGCAAGGTCCCTGCTCAAGGCAGGGCTGGAATTAAATGATCTTTAAGGTCCCTTCCAGCCCAAAGTGTTCCATGATGATACAACTGATGGAGATGTAGTTCATTGTTTTTAAGGTGAGTTCCCACTCTTGAGGAACCCACAGTGCAGGTAGGAACAGCCTGGCAGTTCCCTGTTTCCTGATTCCCTTTTTCCTCCATAAATCCAAGTGCTGGGACTTCCCAAACCTTGTGGAGTCCAAGCATTGTGAGGGGCTCATTGATTCTTTGGTCATTAACACACATCCCTCTGGTGGTGTCTCATGAGGAGAATTTTAATTAATGGTTAATTGGTGGTCCAGATTTCTATTTTGAGGTGCTGACTGAGAAGGGAGATCCTGGGGCATTTTTGGGAAACTTGGGGTGAAAGGAAGCTGTTCATGGGAAAGGCTGGGAGAGCTGGGATTGTCCACCTGGAGAGGAGAAGCTTTGGAGTGACCTCAGGGTGGCCTTGCAGGGTCTGAAGGAGCCCCAGGAAACCTGGAGAGGGACAATTTCACAGAATCCCCAGAATCACTGGGTTGGAAGAGACCTTGAAGACCATCGAGTCCAGCCCAGCCCCAACAGCTCAACTGAACCCTGGCCCCCAGTGCCACATCCAGGCTTTGTTAAACACACCCAGGGATGGGGACTCCACCACCTCCCCGGGCAGCCATTCCAGAACTTTCTCACCCTTGCTGGAAAAACCTTTTCCCTGCTCTCCAACCTGTATTTCCCTTGGTGCAGCTTGAGGCTGTGTGCTCTGGTTGTGTCAGTGCTGCTGGAGAAAGAGCCCAGCCCCAGCTGAGCACAGGCACCTTTCAGGAGCTGTGCAGGGTGATGAGGGCAGCCCTGAGTCTCCTTTTCTCCAGGCTGAGCACCCCCAGCTCCCTCAGGGGTTCCTCACAGGGCTTGAAGGACACAGGGCTGGAGGGACAGGAGCCAGGGAATGGCTCCCAGTGCCAGAGGGCAGGGCTGGGTGGGATCTTGGCAATGAGGAATTGTTCCCTGGCAGGGTGGGCAGGGGCTGGGATGGAATTCCATCCCTGGCAGTGCCCAAGGCCAGGTTGGACACTGGGGCTGGGAGCAGCCTGGGACAGTGGGAGGTGTCCCTGCCATGGCAGCAGTGGCTGATTTTTCATGTCCCTCCCCTCCCAACCCTGCTGCCTTCCATCATTCCCTGCTGGCTGACTCTGCTCTCCCACTCAGGGTCCTGCGAGTTTACAGCACCCAAACCAAGCGAGTGGCCTTCAATGTCACCAAGATGCCATCGGGGTCGGGAGCTGAAGGAGAGGTACCTGCTTCTGCTGGGGCTGCAAACTCTGCTGGGGGCTCTTTTATCTGAACTTCCTGTTCCATGAAACCAAAAGATCACATATTTTCCATTCAAACAATTCCTATGTTGTAGAATCATCAAGGCTGGAAGAGACCTTCACGCTCATCCACTCCCACCCTCATCACCCCAAAAGCACATCCCCAAAATTTCTTGCTGATGAAAGCAGTAACACAATCCTTTAGTTGTAAAAGTTAAAAATAATGTGGAGAAAACAGTTCTTAACAGGAAAAACTTCAAACATACCTGGCAGTAGCTGGGAGTTTAGGAATGGATGTGAGTAATAATAGTAATAATATTTTAAAGTTAATAGTAGTAATATTTTAAAGTTAATAGTAATAATAGTTTAAACTCAACAGCCTGGGATTTTCAAGGAGGTAGTTAAGATTGTGAAGAAAAATATGAATTGGGGATAATTTAGGAAATTCTAAACCTAAGAGGGAAAACAAAGAGCTTTTTTTCCTCCCAAACAGCTTTGAGTGATAGTAAAATAACACCTCCAGGCTGGCTATAACTTTCTTAATTCCTCCTATTCATTCCTTTTCTTTTTGGGGGAAAACATTGGTAAGAGTTTTATAGACACTGAAGAACAGGCCTGAGAGCAGGCACTTTGCCATGAGAGAAGTTCTCTTTCAACCTCTAATCCTGGGGTTAGCATGAGATGCCTGAGCAGCACTGGGTGTTAAACAATGTTGTTCTCCAGGTTATGGCTGGTTTTTGATGGCTGCTTTAAGGTGACAGCTCTGGGAGTGTTTTGCTTTGCAGCTCAAGAGGGATCAAGGATTATTTTTCTTAGCTGTGAAGAATTTATAGAGAGCTTGAAGGAGCCATGGCTTTTAAAAGCTTTTATTTGAAAAGTTCCATCAGGCTGGAGTGTCTAAGTGGATGTTTTGTGTCCAGGGGTTGCAGTTGGACATTCCTGGCCTTTTCCACAATCCTGTTTTCCGTGTTGCAGGCGAGGAGCTTTCGGATGTTTCACGATGACAGCATGAAGTCGTTCTTCCGCAGGCTCAGCTTCACTCCTGATGGCTCCTATCTGCTTGCTCCAGGTGTGGGGACATCTCCTGGCACTTGGGCTGTGTCACTGAGCTTGGAAAACATTCCCAAGGTCATGGAATCCAAGCTGTGCCCCATCCCCACCTCGTCCCCAGAGCACTCAGTGCCACCTCCAGGGGACACCTGCAGGGATGGGCACTGCAAAGCTCCCTGGGCAGCCCCTGCCAAGGCCTGAGCTCCCTTTCCATGGGCAAATTCCTGCTGCTGTCCAAGCTGAGCCTGCCCTGGCCCAGCCTGAGGCCGTTCCCTCTGCTCCTGTCCCTGTTCCCTGGGAGCAGAGCCCGACCCCCCCGGCTGTGCCCTCCTGGCAGGGACTTGTGCAGAGCCACAAGGGCCCCCTGAGCCTCCTTTGCTCCAGCCTCAGCCCCTTCCCAGCTCCCTCAGGGATTCTCCAGCCCCTTCCCAGCTCCCTCAGGGATTCTCCAGCCCCTTCCCAGCTCCCTCAATCTATTAAATCCTAATTTGAATGTTCCTTAATATTTCCTGCATCTCAGAGATGCTGATTTATCCTAATTAAGCCATTCCTCATTCTCCTTATTGAAGGAAATAAAACCTCCACAATATTCTCCATTAACAATCCACAACATCAACTTTCTCCTGTGATAAAAGTACTATTTATGGCATTTTTGCTGGATAAATTGCAATACCAGAAGCCTTAAGATAGAAATGAAGGATAATGAGTGGGTTTTTTTGATTTTTGTCCTTCCCTCAGAACATTCTGCATTCAGAGTAAAAACAGCCCAGCAAGGAGGGATCAGTGTGTGCCTGTCCAAACCCTGCTTTTATTGATGCCTGGCAACATCAAAAAGCAGCTTTGAAGAGGGAAGTGTATAAGGGAAAACAAAACCAGCACTAAATAAATATTTGGGATGCCTTTTTAAGTTGTATTCAGCTTTTGCCCAACTGACAAGCCTAATTCCTGGGAATTAGAATATTTCTGGAGAAGCCTAATTGCCAGGAACTGGAATGTTTGTGGACACAAGGTGTGTGCTCAGGAGCTCTCTGAGGTGATGAGTAAATGTTGGAACTTTTGTTTTTGCAGCTGGCTGTGTGGAATCAGGAGAGAACGTTACGAATACCACCTATGTTTTCTCCAGAAACAATCTTAAAAGGTAGGGGTTTAATGAGATAAAAATCTGTTTGGATTTAAAAATAAACAATTCAAATAGTGCAAATGTGTGTTCTGAACTCCTGTCTCTCTCTGAAGGCCCGTGGGTCACCTGCCCTGTCCTGGCAAGGGCACTCTGGCTGTTCGCTGCTGCCCTGTGTACTTTGAGCTGAGAGGAGCCTCTGCTGAAGGTATGGTGTGTGGCTTTGGAAAGGCAGGTGTGTGCTGAGGAAGGCAGGAGCCTCCCCTGAAATAGAAAATGCAAATTATTATAGTCTGAATTATTATAATTTTGCAATTAAGGGACTCTCAGGCAAAGATATGGGAATAGAAATAACAGTTCTTTATTAGGGAAGAAATTAAAAAAGTAAATAATGCAGTAACACAAAACAAACCACTGCCAGAGTCAGAGCATGCCCTGCCCCCTGTGTGTCAGGGGGTGGCACAGCCCCATCCCATGGGGGCTCAGCCCTCCTGCAGTGCCAGCTGTGGTTCTGCTGGAGCAGGGATCCTGCACAAGGGGGGAGTTTTCCTCTGCAGCTCCAGGGCTGCTGCAGATGGGCCTGGGCTCCCTCTGGCAATGCAGGGCAGCAGAAAGCTGCTCCTCTGGGAATGCCGTGGGCAAAGGCTGCTGTGCTGTGCCAGGCTCAGATTGGATCCAGGTAGGAATGCTTGGCTCCTCCCCTGGGCGCAGCATCTCCCCATGGGATGCTGGAATTGGATCAGCCCTGCAGGGACACTCAGTGGCCATGGACAGCAGAGATCTCCTGGAGGGAGGATTGGCTGTGGGAGAGAGAAAGAAAAAACTGCCCCATGAACAGCAGAGAGCTGCCCCAGCTCTGACAGATGGGAAAAGAACACACACCCCCATTTCCAGCCTAAGACATATGGGAAGCTTCAGGGAATGGGAACTCGCAGCAAATCTGGGAAAAGATGTGGCTGGGCACTATTTTATGCCCCAGCCTTTCAGCATTCCTCTAAGGCAATGCTGAGAAGCTGCTTCCTGGCTCTGAGGCCCTGAGTTCACCTCAAGTCCCTCATGAGTTGCTTTGGTAGAGTGGATGAGTGTTGTTCCTTGGCCTCTCAGGCTGCAGGAACACTGTGAAATATTTTCCTTGAGCTGCTAACCATTCTGTGTTCAAAAGAAATAACCTGGTTTAGCACCAGAGGAGCAATGCAGTGAAATAATTCCTGTTAGTCTCAACTGCCCACATCACAGGGAGTTGGAATAGTTGGCCACAACCACTGGTGTTTATTCAAGGAAGCAGTGCTGGTGTTACTGGGCAGAGCAGGAATTCTGAGCTGGGGACAGGATTATGTGAAGTTGCACAAGAATTTATTTTGTATTTATTTAATCCAGCTTTATTGTGGGTCCAGGAGTGTTTCTATTTTAACAAGACTGACATTACTCAGGTGAAAAGGCAGCTTGGCTCCTTTCTTTCAAGGTTGAATTTGTAGTATTCCTTACAGGATTACCTGTTCTATTCAAGGTTGCAAATGAGTCTGCAGTTGGTCAGGTGAAAAGGCAGAGCTTGGCTCCTTTCTTTCAAGGTTAAATTTGTAGTATTCCTTACAGGATTTACCTGTTCTATTTCCATCATAATTTTAGATCCGTGGTGTTGCAAAGGAAGGAGATGAGGGTCTGCAGTTGGTCTCTGTAGCTCCTCTAAAGGGAGACTTTAATATTAAAGTTATTATAAATATGCTGAAAAATTCCATCTGGAAAATAGAGGGGAAAATTTACAAAACAAAGCAGTTGCAATCCAGAGGGAGAAATGTACCCTTTTGTTTTTCAGCTAAGAAAAGAGTCAGTTTCAGACAACAGAAATACTAAATTTTACATTTTTATGCAAGAGCTGTCTGTTCAGTGTTTACACTGATTGATGATGTAATTTTATTTAAATTAATGCCTAAGTGCAGTCACTACCTGGCAATAAATACAAGAGAATTCTCACTGTTCATTTCTTTGCAGATGAAATCAGTCCCAAATCCCCCCCTGCCCTGTTCAGCCTCCCCTATCGATTGGTGTTTGCTGTTGCTTCAGAGGATTCTGTGCTTTTTTATGACACTGAGCAGTCCTTCCCCTTTGGTTATGTCTCCAACATCCATTACCACACCCTGAGTGACATTTCATGGTAAGGAGTTGTATTCCTAAGATTTATTGTGATGGGGAAATGTCCTTTTTCCATGTCCACTTTGAGTCCTGCCTTGGGTTTGTATTTCATTTATGCCACACACGTGGTCACTCAGTGTCTGAGCAGCAATCCATCCTGTTTGCTCTGTAAATTAAAGAATTATGGTTCTTAATCAGTTGAAGTAAAATCTTGGCCTTTAATGGAAATGAATCAATCCCAACCAGGTCCAGTGATGGATCCTTCCTGGCCATTTCCTCCACGGACGGGTACTGCTCCTTCGTCACCTTCGAGGAGGATGAGCTGGGAGTGCCCCTGAAGGAAAAGCCCCAGATCCATGTCAGGACTCCTGGAGCAGCAGCAGACAAGAAAGCCAAGAAGAACCAATCCCACAAAGTGATTTCCCCAGGCTCCAGGCTGCCAGAGGGGACCCCGCCCAGCAAAGATCCCCCAGTGCAACCCCGAACCCCCAGCACTGCTGGGAAGGAGCAGCCTTCAACCCCTGTGGGCATCAAAACCACTCCAGTGCCATCCCCTTCCACCCCTGTGGGCATCAAAAGCACCCCAGTGCCATCCTCAGAGGAGAGGAGGAGCAGCCAGGCAGGCACCCAGAGCAGCAGAGCCCCCCAGCCCAGGAGGGTCACCCTCACCACTCTGCAGTCCTGTTTCAAAACACCCAGGTGAGATTTCTGGAGCCCCTTGCACTTGGAAATAAAAGGGCCAAGACAAGCTGTGCTTGTGCTGCATTTAAAGGCTGAGCTTTGCACACAAATCTCCAGCCCTGGCTCTGAGTGGAAGCTCTCTTGATGTGGAGTTTTTTGTTGTGCTGCAAATGAGAGATGAAAATGTCTCCTAAATGTGGAGCTTTTAAGTTTCTGCATAAATGTGAGGCAGCAAATTCACCTGAGCCTTCACAACAAGAGATGTCTGTCTTGGTCAGGAGTTGGACTTCGATCCTCTTGGATCTCTTCCAGCTCAGAATATTCTGTGATTCTGTCTTCAGGTCCAGTTTTGTGCACAAAAATGATACCTGAAGCCTTCAGCTGCCAGGAGCTGTTTAAACACCCTTCTGCAAGTCTAGCCAGGCCCTTGGTGTGGAACTTAAAACATTGATTAGGTGACTTCCTAAAAGATCTAATTTTTTAGAAATTGCCAATAATCCAGGTATTGATTGGACTGAGGCTCTGAGCACCCTGCTCCAGTGGAAGGTGGCCCTGCCCATGGCAGGGGTTGGAAGTGGATAATGCTCCACTCAACTTGTAAAAAGAAGGGAAAATGTGCAGTAAAATACATCTGAACTACTTTTGCAGTTAAGTGATTTGATCTGAATTAAATCTTGAAGTGAAATCCTCATGGAAATGATGTCTATAAAGCAATTTTAATGTTTCTGCTCTTTTAAAGGAGAATAAACTTGATTTCCTTGAAGCCAGACAGCCCGGCCACTGCATATCCAGACCCAGCCCCCATCCCTCCTTCCTCAGAACAGGAGCAAGGTGAGTTTTTGTGCCTCTTAACACCAGCCCAGTCAGATTTTTCCATTATAAATTTATATTGTAAAAAAATCCTCACTCTGATTGCAAATTCTAAAGCTTCTTCATTGTTTTGATGTGTCTGAGAGGTGCTTTGGGCAATATGAAATGTGTTCTCCCTGCTCTGGGGCAGCTGATGGTGACTGTCCCTACAGTTTTATAGCACTGAAACCAAGGATAAATTCATGGGGGTGATGTTCTCCAGCTTTTAAAAGACTTTTGTACTTCCAGCTTATCCTTGTTGCAGGTGCTGGACACTCTCAGACCAGGGTTGGGGTTTTTTTTAATCTGAATTTATTAATTTGAAATGATTTTCCTGTCTGCTTCTTCCAGAGAAGCCATTGCCATCTGATGAGAGCCTGCAAGCTCCCCCAGCCCCAAAACGTGCCAGGACTGAGGAATTGGCCCTTCCTGCACCTGCTGGAGACCAAACCAGCTGTGAGTCCAACAAATAAAGGCTGAGCACACCCCTCCCAGGCTGAAGTCAAAGCAGCCATGTCTGAGTGCATTTCTTTTTGCAAAAATTCAATCCTCAATTCCCAGTCCAAATTGCCTGTGCAGGTTTGATGTAGAAACATCAACATTTCTGTGAAGAAACTGCCACTAGAAGACCCAAGTTTCAGAAATGTGGTTCTGCAGCAGGAGAAATAGTTGGGAAGTGACTTCAAGAATAAGGAAATCAGGGAAATCTGGGGATTAAAAATCCATCCAGTAAGCTGTGAGTCTCCATCAGAGTCCCTAACTCATGTTTAGAAAGCATTATGCCTTCCAGTAACTGCCTGGCAAAAAGAATCCAATGCATTCATAAGATTTGATGTGGTTCAAGAACTAAAAAAAGAGGAAATGGTGTCATTCAAGCATTTTGGGTTATTTCTGTGTAAAATGATGCTCCCCAGTAGCTGTGGGGTGGAGCTGATTCACTCTGAGCTCAGCACAAAGCTCAGGCCTGGGATGTGGAAGCAGAAATGGGAAGATTTAACTGCAAGGAACAAGAAAGCAAAAGGAAGAAATCCTCTGAAGAGCTGCTGGAAGAATGGAGCAGCAGAAAGTTCTGCTTGTTTAATTTCTGGACTTCAAAAAGAAATGCAGCTGTGAGATTTTCCTGAGGCAGCAGGGTTTGAGTGTGTACATGGAAATTTCCCCTTTTCCCCCAACTCCCTTAGCCAATAAAACACAATCCAGTGGATGGGAAACTTCTACACCTAAAATTTCTTTTTAGCATTTAATACTTCATAAAAGCAGAAATACAAATGGTCCAGAAGTGACTCACAAAAGTCTCAGAGGGAGGAAATACTGACAAACACCTCTGTCAGTCCTTCAGGCAAACGAACTCTGCCTCCAATTAAATTTCAACAATTAATGAGCAAAAAGTTGTAGGAAACTTGATGGGATCTTTGTTTTCTCACTGTGATGAGGATGGATCTTCATTAGACTTAATTAAAGCTGGTTTTCTTCTAGTGAAGAATTACAAAGAGATCATTCTTATATTTCTTGGGTTTCAAGTGGATTTTATAATTTTTCAGATGGGTTTCAAATGGAATTTGCAATTTTTTAGATTGGTTTCAAGTGGATTTTCTAATTTTTCAGGTGGGTTTCAAATGGAATTTGCAGGTTTTTGGATGGGTTTCAAAGAGAATTTACAATTTTTTAGATGGCTTTCAAGTGGATTTTGCAACTTTTCAGATGGGTTTCAAATAGAATCTGCAAATTTTCAGGTGGGTTTCAAATAGAAGTTGCAATTTTTCAGGTGGCTTTCATTTCAAATAGATTTTGCAGTTTTTTGGATGAGTTTCAAATAAAATTTGCAATCTTTTCAGATGGGTTTCAAATAGAATTTGCAATTTTTCAGATTAGTTTCAAACAGATGTTGGAACTTTTGAGCTGGGTGAGGATTCATGATTGTCTTGTTCCTGAAGAGACTTTGTGCTGTGTAATAATGGTTCATTTTTAAACAGCCACACCTTGTGCTCCTGTGCTGTTGAAGTTTTAATTTTTACCTACCCAGCTGTCACTATTAATTTATCTTGTCATTAATTAACCACTTCCTTCTGGTCAAAATTTGTTTGATCCTTGCCCATGGATTCCAGAAAGACTCTGTATTTTATCTGCAAAATTATTCCCTGTGTTTATATGAATTTTGTTATCAAATAAAGGCATATAATATAATATAATATAATATATATATATAATATAATATAATATAATATAATATAATATAATATAATATAATATAATATAATATAATATAATATAATATGCAATATATAATTTAGCATGATATAGTATAACATAATTGTAATGTAAATAAAACTTATAAATATATGTATTTATTATATAAACTTATATAACTTATAAAATAAAATTTATAATACAAATAAATAAAATGATATAAATAAATATAAATAATACATTAAAATATAGAATTAATAAGTAAAACATAAATATATAAACATAAAATTAATACAAATATAAATATAAAATATAAAGACCATCAAATTAATTTTAAAAAATACTTTTTGGGGATCTCTGGGTATTTTCTGCTCTGGCAGCTGCAGGATGCTGAACAAGAGGCAGATGAATTATGTGCTAACAAAATGTCAGGAATTAAATGACATCAGGGATGTGATTCCACCACTTCCCTGGGCATTCTTCCTTTTCCAGGAACAAATTTTTCCTGATTTTTTCCCAACCACAGCCCTGGAGTGCCCAGCTCAGGGACAATTGTTGGCAGTCTCAAATCTCAGCGCTGCCTGTGAGAAATGGAAATTGTGGAATTCGGGCAGGTGTGATGTCCCTGCCCTGTGGGAGCTGCTGATTTTCTCTGGCCTCGTGGAAGGTGGGAGATTGAAAAAGGAGGAGGGGTGTCCATGGGAATGGAGGTGGCTGGGAGAGGAAAAGGGACAGGAAGGGGTTAATGGGAGCTGGGATTGGAGAGGCTGGAGCAGGAGACAAAAAACTGGAGTGGGTGGGAGGGAGGGAAGCTGAGAGGACTTTGGTGTCTTTGGGAATTCCTGCGCAGGACCCTCAGCACAGTGAGGATCCTTCTTTCCCAAGAACACCTCATTTCCCAGCCTGGGTTTTACTTGGGAGGTTTTTTGTGGGAATTTTTCCTGTCTGGAATGGGGAGGCTCTTATAATTTTGTCACAAAACTCAATTTTCTTACTCTCCTGCCAGCAGGTGACAGCATTCCCTAAAGCAGAGCAAACTGAATAGCAACTCCCCTCTGTTCTGGACTTCATCCTTCCAGACATTTTTCATCCTCTTTACTTTTATTTTTTTGTTCTACAAACTGATGCTTTCAGGGTTTTTTCCACGTGCTGAAGAAGCAAGCAGGGTTTTAGAGGGAAGAGGAGAACACAGCAAGATGATTTCAATCATGATCAGAGCACAGCCTCTCCTACTCAGTGAATCCAGAGGCTTTTCCAGGAGGAAATGGCACCACAGAATGTCCAAGCAACAGATGTAGGATTAGCCATGGGCTGAGGGGACACAGATTCCCAGGATTGCACATCCAGCAAAACCTCTGGCTGCAGGAACAGCCCACAGAGCTGCTGGCAGCCTTTATGGAGAGACTGGCTTGGATTTGGGGTTTTGGGAGAAAAGTCCAGCAAGGGGAGAATATTCAGTGCCTGGAGGAGGTGATGGGAAAAGAGGAGTGACAGGACAAGGGGGAGTGGCTTTGGAATGACAAGGAGTGGGGTTAGGTTGGATGTTGGGCAGGAATTGTTCCCTGGGAGGGTGCCCAGAGCAGCTGTGGCTGCCCCTGGATCCCTGGTGATGCCTTGTGCAGGCTGGCCCAGAGCAGAGGCTGGACAGAGCTACAGAATAAAGCAGGGATTTTATTCAAAGGATTTCCTCCATGGATGTACCTTGGGCAGCACAAGAGCCCAGCCAGGGCTGCACCCAAGATGAACCAAAATGGTCCCAAAATGCACGGCCGGGCACGGGGTCTCTCCCTGGGATCAGTTCTGCTCCATTTGCACCTTGCAGTTCATTGTCCCATTCCAGCTTTAGCCCCTGCAGTCCCACCCTGCTTGTTTTTCTCTCTCCAGCCCACGGTGTTTGTGCTCCTGGGCTGAGATTTGGGTCATTTGTCCTTGGTGCCCAGCTGGAGCAGGAATTGTTTTGTCTCCCTGCTCTGTGCACAGAGCTCACCATCCCTGAATATGAAACCCAGACCCACACACTAAAGCAGCACAGAATGTGAAAAATAGAAAAGCTCCAACCTGAGGCATCCCTGGCAGTGCCCACGGCCAGGCTGGACAGGACTTGGAGCAGCCTGGGACAGTGGAAGGTGTCCCTGCCATGGCAGGGGGTTGGAGCTGGATGATTTTTGAGGTTCTTCCCATCCCAAACCCCTCTGTCCTTCCCAGGTATTTTTCCCTGCTCATTCCAGTTGTTCCTGCTCAGATCTCTCAGCCCTCACTCAGCAGTGCTTTTACCAATCATCTCTGAAGTCAAATCCCAACATTTGGTCCCAATTATGCCTCTCCCTGAGCGGCCCTAACCCCACACAGCAGCTCTGTTCTTCCTCAGGTGTGGGATTTTGGGATGCTGCCATTCCCCTTCCAAGGGGATCTGACAGAGCTGCAGAGAGCTGGGACTGGTGGTGCTGAGGCTGCTCCTCCTTCCCAAGCCCTGTGGGAGAAACTTTTCCATGCTCATCACCTTGGGGTGCTCCAAGCCCAGCAGAAAAGCTGGAATGGGGGAAAAAAGAAGGCCAATGGCTCCTGGCCTGGATCAGGAATGGTGTGGCCAGCAGGAGCAGGGAGGTCATTCTGTCCCTGGCTGTCCCTGTGTCTGTCCCTGGCTGTCCCTGTGTCTGTCCCAGGAGCAGGGAGGTCATTCTGTCCCTGCACTGCTGAGGGCACACCTGGAGTGCTGTGCCCAGCTCTGGCCCCTCAGTTTGGGAAGGACCTTGGGACACTGAGCACATCCAGAGGGGACAACGAGGCTGGAGAGGGGCTGGGAACACAAACCCTGTGAGGAACCCCTGAGGGAGCTGGGGGTGCTCAGCCTGGAGAAAAGGAGACTCAGGGCTGCCCTCATCACCCTGCACAGCTCCTGAAAGGTGCCTGTGCTCAGCTGGGGCTGGGCTCTTTCTCCAGCAGCACTGACACAGCCAGAGCACACAGCCTCAAGCTGCACCAAGGCAAATACAGGTTGGAGAGCAGGGAAAAGGTTTTTCCAGCAAGGGTGAGAAAGTTCTGGAATGGCTGCCCGGGGAGGTGGTGGAGTCCCCATCCCTGGGTGTGTTTAACAAAGCCTGGATGTGGCACTGGGTGTAGCCACATTTCTTTTCACAGAGAAACGCAAGGCACAACTTCCCAAGAATATTTCTGAGATTCACATTCTGTGAACCTCAGAGAAAGGAAAAACAATTCTTGTCTCATTTGCTGTGCCTGTGTTTGTTCACAAGTGGGATGCATGGTGGAAGATTGTTCACCTGAAGAGAATTGATGATTGGATTCTGGTGTGTTTTGATTCACTGACCACTTGAATTCAGGGGTGTGTGTCAGGACTGTGGGCTGACAGTCACGAGGTGAGTGCAGATTCAGTTTAGATGTAATCTAACATAATGTAATATAATATAGAATAATAGAGTATAATCAAGTAATTAATTAGCCTTCTGATAAGATGGAGTCCTCCTCCTCATTCCTCCTGGATGTTGGGGGCAAAAATATCCACTGTACCACGGTTTAGTTGTGTTGGGTCTGGGTTGGACTCGATGGTCTTGAAGGTCTCTTCCAACCCAGTGATTCTGGAATTCTGTGAATTCTTTGAACTCTGTGAATTGGGAGCAGTTTTCCCTCCTGTGGCTGCTGAACTCCCAGCCCCGGGGATGTTGGTATTGCTGAGGATCCTGCTGATTATTCCCTCAGCTGAAAAATCCCAGGAAAAGCCCCAGCCCCGAGGCCTCCACGCCTGCAACCCGAGAGGGTTTGCCTCTCAGAGCATGAAGAATTAAAAAGGTTCACACATTTAATTCTGTCTGGAAACTGAGTATAAACTGGGCCTCTTCCAATGCCTGGGAAAACCTGATCCTGCTGCTCCTGAAAGGAGAGGAACCTGTTTGTGTCTTTTAAGTTGTTGCCATCTTTTCTGTGAGGGCTGAACTCCTCAAATCTTCCTGTTTGTGCTCCAGTTATTTGTGTTTTCCACTTAAAATGTTTTCCTTGCTGAGAGTTGAACCAAGAAAGCTTCATTTTGAAGGGAATTATTTCTCTGTGCATTTTTCCTCCTCAAGATTGGAGTTTTAAGCACAATAATGCAAAATTTTGATGCTAAATAATGTCAGGTTTTGTCTCAGCGTAAACTCCCCTTCAGCTACCAAAAGTAAATAAATAAGCTGGGCAGGAGTTTTTGTTTTGATTTCTGCCAAGCTGAACTAAGGAATTTTGAAGTGCTGTTTGCTGAGGGAAATGGAAAAGGGCCAGGTTGGAATAGGAATGGCTGTGGGATCTCAGCCTGTTCCATTGATCTCCTTCAAAATGGTGCTTTGGGCTCACTGAGTGCTCCTTCTGCAAGGCAGGAGCCTCTGGATATTTTTGTTTTCCCCTTTCCAGTGGGGTTGCACCAGCTGGATGTGCTTAAAAATAAATGGCAGGGCAGGAGAGGAGGGGGTTGGCTGTGTGCTGCAATATTCCAAATTTGAAATCCCTAAAAACTCTTCATCTCTGCTGTGGGATGGATTATTGCAAGAGGGAAAATTGACAGCCAGGAACAGGCAAATCAGAGTTCCTTGCTTGGATCAGCAGGAATAGCTCAAAACACTGTCCTGCTGCAATATTTTACTGGATAAAAGATGTAATTCTGAGCAGAGAGTGCAGGAAAAAGATGGGTTATTGTCCATGGCAGTTATTCCTTGGAATGGGAATTCCTGTGCAGTGGCAAAGGGTGGGCATAAAACAACTGCACTTTATGCCCAGGCAAGGTTTTCCACCAAAAAAATCGGAGAACTTTGCCAGGACCTGGGATGTGTTGGTTCCTGGAGCAGGGTGGGGTGGTAAATTCACCATTATTTCTGTAAATTCACCATTTCTTCTGTTCACTCTCAGATGCCCAGAAGGAGGGAAGGAATTTTCCAAATAAATCCCAGAATCATGGAATGGTTTGGGTTGGAAGGGACCTTAAAGCTCATCCAGGGACACCTTGCAGTGTCCCAGGCTGCTCCAGGCTGGCACTGCCAGGGATCCAGGGGCAGCCCCAGCTGCTCTGATGTGGCTGTGGGGGTTCCTTTCCTTGGATTTTTCTTGACAGTGTCGAAGAATTTATGTGATACTGCAGAGAAGGGATTATAAGAGAAAATATAATAAAATCACTGAAAATCACAAATTATTTCAGCAGTCAGGATGAAGTAATTCAAGAGTTGGAGCATTAAAATTTCACTTTCAAGCCATATCAAATATGAAGAGTATTGAGACTGATTCCTTGTCCTTTTTTCTTCCTTCTCATTTCTGCAGGAAGAGGGGATTTGCACTTCTAGAATTTCTGCTTGGATAACTCAAGATGAATTTTGGAGTGAGGTTTTCAATATGATCTATAAATCCCTGAGGGTAAGGAGCACAGGCAGAGCTGTGGTTTCACCTTATCCATTGCACACACGTTCTTGCTATAAAAATAATTATTGTCATTATATCCTGTAATAGTAACAACTTTCAACATTGTCTCTGAGTTTTACCAGCAGGATCCAGGTGGAAAATTCTTTGTGATGAATAAATTCAGGCTCATGCCCGAGCTTTTGCTGGGAGCAGCCACACGATGGCAACGTTGCTAATCCTTAATTTTGTTCATGGAAGCAGCTCCTGGAGCTGGGCTTTGGCTCGGAACGAGGAGCGGAGCTCTGGAGCTCTCTGGGGTTTCGAGGAAACTTTTCCTTCATGGTTTGACCTGGAGAGGGACGTTTCCCAAGGGATGGAGTGATGGGAAAAGAGGGAACGGTTTTAGGATGAGGGAGGGCAGGGACAGATGGGATTTTGGCAGGAAATTCTTTATTATGAGGGTGGTGAAGCACAGATTGCCCAGGGAGGTTTTGGACTTCCTATCCCTGGCAGTGCCCAAGGACAGCTCGGAGCAGCCTGGCACAGTGGGAGGTGTCCCTGCCATGGCAGGGGTGGCACTGGGTGGGCTTTGAGGTTCATTCCACCCCAACCATTCCAAGATTCCATGAAATCAAACCATTATGAGACACTTTGTGGCTCTCAGCTCAACATGGGCAGGTTTTTAAGAGGCAGGAGGAGAAAATGCCACTTTCCTCTTTTTTTTTCCCCTCCTTTTTTGCTTTCCCCCCCCCCTTTTATGAGCTGCAGTGGAACCTGTAAAAGGCTTTTCCCCGGTGACAACCAAGCAATTCCTGAAGTGGTGCAGCTCTGAAATAGGAGAACAGGATCTGGCACTGCTGAGGGAGCTCAAGCAAGTTCAAGCAAGATCCTTTTAGATCTTGGACATGATAAATATGGGCGAGTTTTGGTGGAGACTGGAAGAAAAATGTGTCCTTTCAGCCAAAGTAACTCTTAGCCCGACAAACATTTTGCTGGATTGTTATTTGAATGAATATTTAATATAAAACATGCAACCTGCTCTAATAAGAGCACATTCATAATTTTGAGCAGGCAAGCCCTGTCCAAAATTCCCTTGGCTTTGCTCTGGGTAAGGAATAACTTAAGAAGGAAATGTTGGACTGCAGCTACTCTTGGCTGAAGGACACAGTACAGCAGGAACAGCTGTGGAAGCAGATTTACTGCAAGAAGTGAGGCTGCTAAAATCCTGACAGTACTTTGATTTTTTTTTCTGGCTTTTTTTTTTTTTTTTTTAATGAAAAAGTCCAATATAGAGTTTATGACTTTTCATACAGTTATTTATTTTAGGAATAAGAGAGCTGCCAAACACAGCAGGTAGTTAATACCCAATTCAGACTGTGTTTAAATAGGGAAGGAGCTATTGGCTGCATCCTTTGGGATTCTGTGATTAACCCACAGGGAGCTGGAGGTGGCTTTTTCCAGAGGCTTTCAGGTGAAACATGAGTGAGAGTTGGCTCCCTTGGAGTGAAGTTGGAATCAGATGTAGCAGATAATTCAGCTCATCCTGAAATGATTTCTCTACTGAAATGAGTTTTTTCTTTGGACATGGGAGATGGAGCTGCTGGAGATAACCTGGAGCTGGGGTGGAGATTCAATCTCTGCCTCTGTTCCAGACATAGATCTTTCCTGCTGAGGGTGGGGAAGGTTCTGGACAGTCAATCCCGTGAGGAACAGCTGAGGGGGCTGAAGAATTCCTGAGGGAGCTGGGAAGGGGCTGGAGAATCCCTGAGGGAGCTGGGAAGGGGCTGAGGCTGGAGCAAAGGAGGCTCAGGGGGCCCTTGTGGCTCTGCACAAGTCCCTGCCAGGAGGGCACAGCCGGGGGGGTCGGGCTCTGCTCCCAGGGAACAGGGACAGGAGCAGAGGGAACGGCCTCAGGCTGGGCCAGGGCAGGCTCAGCTTGGACAGCAGCAGGAATTTGCCCATGGAAAGGGAGCTCAGGCCTTGGCAGGGGCTGCCCAGGGAGCTTTGCAGTGCCCATCCCTGCAGGTGTCCCCTGGAGGTGGCACTGAGTGCTCTGGGCTGGGGACAAGGTGCCCATGGGGCACAGCTGGCACTCCATGGGCTGGCAGGGCTGTGCCAGCCCCAGGGATTTGGGGATTCTGTGACTCCTGTACTCAGGAAGGAGGCTCAGGCTGCTGGGCCCCAGCTGAGCTGCCCACGAGTCCTTGGTGGGACCCTGAAGGGTGATTGTGATTCTCCCTGGATGTCCCATGCCAGGCAGAATTTTGGGATCAGTTCCAGAGGCTCTGTGTTTGGCCCCTGCTGCTCCCAGTCAGCTCTGACACCTCAGGTTTGGGGGATCAGAGGGTTCATTCCCAACCCACCAGGGACTGGGGGCCACTGGTTAGTGCTGAACACTTTAAAACCCCTTTAGTGAATTTGGCAGCATTCACTGAATTTTTTTTTTCGCTTGGTGCTCATCATAAAAAAGAAGGGATAACAATCCCTGCATCCCTCCTGAGTGTGCTCTGAGGTTAAATCATGGAATCGCTAAATTATTTGGGTTGGAAGGGACCTTAAAGGTCACCTCATTCCAACCCCCTGCCATGGGCAGGGACACCTCTCAGGAGGTGATGGAACTCATTAAGCAGAAAACAAAGAATTCAACAAAGTTGGCCAAAACACATCCTCAAAATGTGCTGCAGGAGGAACAGAGGAAACTTTGGCTGGGGCTGGGAAAAGAGAAGCAGATCTGGCAGCAGGATTGACAGAAATTGCTGCAGGTCTGGTCACACTGAGGGAGAGCTGAAGCTGATGCCCAGACACCATAAAACCTCCAGAGGAAGGGAGGGTGTTGAGTCCATGGAGTGTGAGCTTCTCTAAAGACCAATATTCTCCTGTTTGGGCCTTGGAAGCAACGAGACATTCCAGGAGTTCTGTTCACAGCCCATTTCTGCTTTCATGGTTCAGTTTGCTCATGTCTGGCACGTAGCTTCTGCCAGGAGGCAGAACCACAGCTGGGAGAGCCCAGATTGCTTTGGGATTCTGGAGAGGAGGAGCTGAGGCTGTGGCAGACCCTGAGGTGCCATCACTGGGGTTCTGCTGGCTGCACTGCATATTCCAGTGCTCGGGATGTGCTGCTGGCCACGGGATCAGCACCACGAGCCCAGAGATCCCAAACGAGGGCGTGGGCCTGGATCCCGGTCCCAAAGGCCGGATCCCCATTCCAAAGGCTGGATCCAGGTTCCAAAGGCTGGATCCAGGTCCCAAAGGCCGGATCCCCATTCCAAAGGCTGGATCCCGGTCCCAGAGGCTGGATCCCGGTCCCAGAGGCTGGATCCCGGTCCCAAGGGCCGGATCCCGGTCCCAAAGGCCGGATCCCCCATTCCAAAGGCCGGATCCTGGTTCCAAAGGCTGGATCCAGGTTCCAAAGGCCAGATCCCGGTCCCAAAGGCTGGATCCCGGTCCCAAAGGCTGGATCCCCATTCCAAAGCCTGGATCCTGGTCCCAAAGCCTGGATCTGGGTCCCAAAGGCCGGATCTCTGTTCCAAAGGCTGGATCCAGATTCCAAAGCCTGGATGAGTTGAGAACTCCAGCAGCTTCACCCCAGGGGTGAGGGGGTGGCCCTTCTGGGGGGACATCTACCAGCTCCTGGTGCCAGGAGTTCTGTGGGGCTCTGGATCCAGCACAGCCCCATTTGTTACACGTCCAGGTCACTAAAGGAATACTTGGATGTTACTGGGGGTGGGAATTCCTTTCCTTTGCTCCCACTTTTTTTTGTCCTGCTGGCAGCTTGCTCGATGGTTTTCCCTTGTAGAGGAAGCAAGCACCAATTCCACAAAACTCTAGAAAACATCAACAAGTGTTAAGTGGAAGGAAAATATTTTACTGAACTGTCCCAATTTCCAGATTCTTCATCCTCTGCTTCCTTTCAAGAGTGAGTGGGCTTAAAATCATCTGACTTTGCAAACATGATGTAACCCAAATCTGGTGTCATTTAATCTGATCTTTATCATGTGTTTCACAAAATCATCCAGGCTGGAAGAGACCTTCAAGATCATCCACCCCTGCCATGGCAGGGACACCTCCCACTGTGCCAGGCTGCTCCAGCCCCAGTGTCCAGCCTGGCCTGGGCACTGCCAGGGATCCAGGGGCAGCCACAACCTCTGCCAAGCACTTTTAACTCTGATTTTCAAGGCTTATTGATGCTTCTGAACTTCTGCTCTCTGTGTTTTCCATGGAATGATAAAATGTGACCAAATGGAACAGAGAGGCAGCTCAGGGCAGGGTGGAAGGCAGGAATTACTCTGTCCATGATCCCTTTTCTCCCACAGAGAGCCATGAAAAGCAGCTGAGGTTCATTAGCAAGGCAGCCTAATTGGGCTGGAATTGCCAGGGATAGCAACAGTGGCGATAGCCTGAGCCTGGAGGGATTTGAGAGCACCCCTGGTGATCAATACCAGTGATTATGATGTTTTTAAAATAAAATTTCTTGTCCTTGACTCCAGTGGAAGGGAGAATTCCCTCCCACATCCCACGGGTTGCAGCTGCTCTGCTCAATACCAAACACTTTGTGAAATGGCCAGCAAAAGCCTTTCCTTGCCATCCCATCCCTCTGAGGGGGCAAAATCCCCCTGACTTTGATTCTCTTTGCTCTGGAGGCCTTTTAGTTAAAAGCTCTCTAATAGATTTGGGAGTATTGACAGTAATAATGAGCTTATGGGTGAAATTGTGACCTCAGGGAAGTCAATGGAGCTGGAATTGCAGCATTTTAAATATCCACACATCTCTATGAAGTCTGTACATGTGCTCTCAACAGGTCAAATCTCTGCATTGATTCACTCCCCTTTCCAACAGTTTGCTTACCAAACATCTTTGAAGTGTGAGCTAATGAAATTAATGTCTTTTCCTCCTGCTTAAAGCAGAAAATAAAATTAACCACCTTTTCCCCCAGGAAAAAGGAGGGAGGTTGGGTCTGTCCTGCCTTTCTTGTCCATAGAGCATTTTAAACCCATCAGATGTTTGAGTTTATGGGAAACTGTCTGAAGAACTGCCAGGATGCTCAGTGAAGGGTTTAAACATGACTTCTGATGCCATGGGCTGAAGATTTGGAAAGGGTGATCTGAATTAAGCTGGGAATCAACATGTCCAGGTGCCCCTTTAGTGATAAGAATGGGAAGTGTGGATAAAAGGAATGTGGGGACCAAGGTGTATTTGTAATTTTTAAGAAAACAAGTGAAAAAGAACATTAATGTTACATGGCAAAGCAAAGCATGCAAGGAAGGGATAATGTCTTTTAGTAGATCAAAGAAGGAAAGAAAAAAAGAAGGAAAAGAAGAAAGGAAAGGAAAGGAAAGGAAAGGAAAGGAAAGGAAAGGAAAGGAAAGGAAAGGAAAGGAAAGGAAAGGAAAGGAAAGGAAAGGAAAGGAAAGGAAAGGAAAGGAAAGGAAAGGAAAGGAAAGGAAAGGAAAGGAAAGGAAAGGAAAGGAAAGGAAAGGAAAGGAAAGGAAAGGAAGAAGGAAAGAGAAAGAAAAAGAAAAAAGAAGAAAGAAAAAAAAAGAAAAGAAAAAAGAAAAGAAAAAGAAAAGAAAAGAAGCAGACACCGATGTCAGTTTTAGCATGGAGTAAGACCCCCTGGTTCACAGCTCTGTGACAGAAACCATTCCCCTCTCTGTTGACATCCGAGCACTTCCAGGAATTTTTGCCAGGGCTTTATAAACTGTTCCTACTGCTGTCACACATTCTGCCTGGCTGGGGATTGCTGCAGTAAGAACAGCCCTGCACAGGAGTATTCCCACCACACCAAAACCTGGCAAGGGAATGAATTTATCAGTAGATGGCAAACTCCCCCTAATGACCCACAGCCATTTCCTCCCTTGGAACTGTGCTCCAGCATTCATGGCTGTCCAAGCCCTGCCTCAGGTTGATATCCAATCACTTGGCAGCACCTCTTAGAAGGGAAATGCAGGAAAAGCCCAAGGCTTTGACCACCTCCATGGAGCTGAAAAAAAAACCCATCCCAGAAATCCATAATGGACCATGAACAGTTGGTCTCCATCTTCTCTAAGAAGCTGTTGTGCACTTTGTGTCCATTCCCTGCACCTCAGGGTCTGTCCCTGAGATGTTTGCAGGGTCATTGATCACAGAATTTGGGCTGGAGGGGACCTTAAATCATCCAGTTGTTCCCCCCTGCAATGGGCAGGGACACCTTCCACTGGTGTCCAGCCCAGGGAGGAGCTGGAGCTGCTGCAGAGAGCCCAGAGGAGGCTCCAGGATGAGCAGAGGGATGGAGCAGCTCTGCTGGGAGGAAAGGCTGGCACAGCTGGCATTGTTCACCTGCACAGGAGAAGCTTTGGGCTGAGCTCAGGGTGGCCTTGCAGGGCCTGAAGGAGCCCCAGGAAAGCTGGAGAGAGACAATTTCCAGGGCATGCAGGGACAGCACACAGGGAATGGCTGCCAGTGTCAGAGGGCAGGGCTGGATGGGATCTTGGCAATGAGGAATTGTTCCCTGGCAGGGTGGGCAGGGGCTGGGATGGAATTCCCAGAGCAGCTGGGGCTGCCCTGGATCCCTGGCAGTGCCCAAGGCCAGGCTGGACACTGGGGCTGGGAGCAGCCTGGTGTGCATATTCATAGAATCACAGAATCCCAGAAGGATTTGGGTTGGAAAGACCTCAATGCCACCCTCGCCATGGCAGGGACACCTCCCACTGTCCCAGGCTGCTCCAGCCCCAGTGTCCAACCTGGCCTTGGGCACTGCCAGGGATCCAGGGATGGAATTCCATCCCAGCCCCTGCCCACCCTCCCAGGGAACAATTCCTCATTCCCAATACCCCATCCAGCCCTGCCCTCCTTGAGTTCAAAGCCATTCCTTCCTGTCCTATCACCACAAATAACCAAAGTCAGGGCGCAGATCACTTTTATTATTGTTGGTCTCAGCAAATTGCTTAGAAAATCCATTTATTTTTAAAACCAGTGGTGATGTTAACATGAAGCAGTGCTGAAAACCCTCTGTCCCAATCCAAATCAACATGAAGCCAAAGGCAATGGTGATCAACCACAAAAAGGAAGGTTCAGAGTGGAACCAGGGGAAATGTTGAAAATCTCCCAGCTCTGGAGGTGACACAAGGTGACAATATAATTGCAAACAGATTTTTCTTTTTGCCAAATGAAGAATTGTTGCCTCATAAGTCTTGGAATTATTTTCTTCAGTGTGTTGGTCAATCTGTTGAAAGCGGGAGACCTATAAATTTCTGGTTTAAGAGAAATCCATTGAATCTCTTTTTTGTCATAATTTTATATCCTAATATGTGTGCTTGGGACTTTGCTGTAATGTGAGATGGAGAGGGCTGGGCTTCTTTGCTCATTATTTTAATTTTTGATTGTTTGAATGCACTGTGGAACAATGGAATTCTGTGAGGATTTTAGAAGGAAATCTCTGGATTTGGTACTTCTGACAAGCAGTGGTCACAGTCCATGGAGGCTGCCTTGTGCCCCAATGAAAGTTCCCCAAAAATCTCTGGAGGGGATGGAAATATCCTTGCCAACCCTAATGCACCTTCAGGCACAAAATACCAGCATTCATCCTAAGAAATGAGCACATTTCATTACATGGGATTTATGAAAGAGGATTCTAGAAACTGTTTTTCCACTCCCTATAATGCATAGTTTGTTCAGAATGCTAAATCTGCTCAAAAGCTAAAAGTGACAAATTATGAGACTTTTTAATTTTAATTTTTAAAGTATATTTAATATCAACTGTCTGGTTCCATTCTATTCCTGACATTTGTAAAAAACCCAATTCTGAGCCGCTTAGAGGGTTTGTTTCCTTCGTGATGCATTTCAAAAACTGCACTGAATTTTTATTTTGATCAGGTCAAAACATTGTAACATAACTTCAAATATTGGCTGTAACAGGCTGTCAAATACATCTGTCACAGTGCCATTGAAATTCATATTTCAAGGGACTGTAAAAAAACAAACAAAAAGTTAAGTGAAAGCAAAATTAATACCTTGTCATGTTCATGAATTATGGAAATGAGGAGCTGAGCAGGCAATCTGCTGGAAATCATTGTGTATCCCCAAGAAATTCTGGGTTTTAGGGAAAACTCTTTTTTTGGGAAGAAACAAAGCGATGTGGCCAGTTCTGCTTCACAGGGCACCGAGTCCAAACCAAACTGTAATTTTTAACAAAACACCCCTTGAATTACCTGGAAAGGTGTGATGGGAGGTAGACAGGGATGTGCTGCCTTGGGAATATCTCAGCCTCCTTTGCCTTTATTTCCCAGATTTTGCAGGCAGCAGCTCTGCATCCACACCCTTTCCTCCTACGGGAAGAAAAGGAAGGAACGAACAAGAGTAAACTTCAGCGTCCATTCCGAGTTCTCTGGTGCCAGGCACAGAATTCCCGAGGCAGCCGTGCCAGATCCAGGCAGAACTCACACGTAGTCACTCAGTCTGTAGCCGCTGTGGGACGCAGATGTCAGGGAAGGAGCGTGGTCGCCCTTGGAGGCGCTGGGTGGCCCGGAGGCCGGAGGCGCTCTGGAACACAGCGGGAAAGGCGCCTCATCCCCGAGGCACGACGTGCACAGCAGGGCCCCACCCAGGATGGTCAAGGCCGAGGAGACAAAGCCCAGATAAAGAGCCTGCCCTATCTCATACTTCATCCCAGCGGGCAGCGTGGGGTTGTAGAAATCCACCACCACCTCGTTGGTGCTCCACGACACCGGCACCAGGCAGAGCAGCCCGGCCACCACAAAGCCGACGCCGCCGGAGCCGGCCATGGAGGCCTTGGCGGGGCTGCCCTCGGCGCAGCGCGTGCACCTCATGCCCACCACGGCCACGGCGGCCGCCAGCACGGCCAGCAGGCAGGAGATGACCATCATGGCCCGGGCGGCGCGGAGGTCGGCGGGCAGCGCCAGCTGGGAGCGGTGGGGCTGGCAGTGGTAGACGCCGGTGCTGTGCCGCACGCACTCCATCCACAGCCCCTTCACGTAGCTCACGGCCGTCAGGATGTTGGTGCCCACGTGGGCCGAGCGCCACCAGTGCGGCAGGATGGTGGCAATTAAGGTCCCAATGAAGCCCAGCAGGCTGAGGGAGAAGCCGAGCAGCTCCAAGGCCCAGCTGGCCATGGGAATGTTTGTCCTGTGTGGTTCTCTTAATGAGGCGCCTCCGCTTGGGCTGCCTTGGAAGGCGCGAGGTTTTCTTGGAAGATCTGCGGCTGTTTCTCCCCGACACCTCCTGCTCTCCTAATAAAAGGTAATTGAGGGAAAAAGGAGTTAATTATTACCCCAAAGCATTGCCTCTCCCGCCAGTGAGGTGCGTTTCAAGTGCAGAGAGGGCAATAATTAGCATAGTTATCGCTGTTAATCGTGTTTTTGTGGAAGTAATGGGAAAGCAAGCTTCCCTCTTCCCTTATATAAACAGCCTTGTGCTGCCCGCTGGGAAGAGAACTCAAGACAATTTATGAAATGGGAAAAAAATATTTGAAATGCAAATATTCCTCTTCCCAGCAGGCTCTTCAAAAAAACAAACATGATTTCCTCTCTAAAGCAGAGAATTAGGTAGTGTTAACACTTGGAATGAAGAGATTTATAAAGTAGGGAACTGCAGGTTGCTTTACACGATGAAAACATTCCCAGAAGGTCATAGCAGGACTAGGAAAACAATACGGGTGTATTTGCTCAAAGTAGGAAGCAAAAAGAGTGATTTAAAACCTGTGGAAGAGGATAACAAATATTGGATTAAAGTCGCTTTCCTGACTGGCCAGTATTTCTTGAGGTTGCATTTCAAGAAAGTAACTCAAAGGGGAATAATTTTCATTTGGATCTGGGGAGTTTCAAGCCGTGATTTCAGGTTGTGGGTGAAATGTGGAATCAGATGAACATCCTGGAGCTTCTGAGGGACAACACCTCCACAGTTTGGTCATGTATAAATCCAGGCTGGAAAACAAGGAATGGCAACTCTTCCTCCTGTATAAATCCCAGACTAAGTGGCCTTTTCCAGTGGCTGCCTTGCCAGCTCTGTTATCCATCAGGCATGATGTGTGTGGGCAGAAACACGATATTTTAATATATAAAATAACCCCTGCATCACAATCCAGCCTGGAATTCAGAAACAGGAACGAGTTTAAGCTCCAGCTCTGCCAAGCCCCATGCATGTGCTGAACTCCTGCTCGGAGGAGAAAGTGGAAGTGTTTGCTGGAGCTGAGCAGGAAAAGGGAGGAAAAGCATCTGGATCAGCAATCAATGCCATCAGGACAGCAGAAGGAGGCAGAGGGAGCAAAGTGAAAGCTGCACCACGTTCTCATTATCTCAGACTTGTCTCTAACGACTCTGGAGTGCTTGGGGTGACATCAGTGCCAGCGCTGGTCTCTGTTGTTTGGCTTTCACTGCTCTCTGCCTGACAGCAAAATCATGGAATCATGGAAAAGTTTGGGTTGGAAGGGGCATTAAAGCTCATCCAGTGCCATGGCAGGGACACCTTCCACTGTCCCCAGTGTCCAGCCTGGCCTTGGGCCCTGCCAGGGATCCAGGGGCAGCCACAGCTGCTCTGGGAATTCCATCCCAGCCCCTTCCCACCCTCCCCGGAGCAATTCCTGATTCCCAATACCCCATCTAACCCTGCTCTCTTCAGTTTGAAGTCATTCCCTGTGTCCTGTTCCTCCATCCCTTGGAAATTGTCTCTCTCCATTTTTCTTGCAGCGTAGATCGTCTCTTCCCAAAACAATCCCTTGGACAGTGTGAAAACAAAGTGGAAATGGAAAAGCACAAGGATTTTGTAGCCTGGGCAAGAAAACACCACAGGCTGAGGACTCTGTGCTCCTACACATTCCTTTTATTTGAAATTTGCCATGGGATGGGCAGGAATGGGATGCTGGATTTGCTGCCTGCAAGGGAAGAGCAAACCAAAGAAAGAGCAGCTTTTCTTTAGTGTGCCTGGTTTTAGGCGAGTTTTTCCTCCTGTTGCCAGTTCCTGGCCTTTCATGTTCTCTTTATGTAACACAGAAATGAAAACACCTGAGTTGATGTGGCTGCTGAGGGAATTGACCTCATTTGCAGATTCTGAGAAAATCACAGAAGGTTTTATATCAGAAATCACCATTCCAGGGGAGGTCAGGCTGCAGATTTCTCTCAGCTATCACAGATATGACAGGCCATGAGTTAGGGCCAAGCACAGCACAAAGGAGCAAATTGTTTCCTCCAGCACTACTGGAGATATTTTATTTCTGTCCCATGTCTGTCCCAAGAAGTCCTCATGTATGTTTGCCTTGCAGGTTATTTGGGTTTGATTCCCATATTAAGAAAAATTAGGTAATGCTTTACCTTTTTATATTATTATTTGTTTTCTGTGAGGTGCATCTAGATCTAAGCATGGCAGAGATCTCAGGGAAATTATCTTGGGAATATCTCCAGGATCAGGGAGATCTCCACATGGTTGTGGGTCACAGCAGGACCATGAGGGACCTCAAGACATCTGACAAGACATCGGCAACTGAGCTGCAAATGGAGCATTGCCCAGGCAGTGGGTCCTCCTGTGTCCTCAATCCCAACACCACCTTCCTCATCCCTCTTTTTGCCTGGTCTGGGAATCTCCCACTCACAGAATTCCCAGAATCACTGGGTTGGAAGAGACCTTCAAGACCATCGAGTCCAGCCCAGCCCCAACAGCTCAACTGAACCCTGGCCCCCAGTGCCACATCCAGGCTTTGTTAAACACACCCAGGGATGGGGACTCCACCACCTCCCCGGGCAGCCATTCCAGAACTTTCTCACCCTTGCTGGAAAAACCTTTTCCCTGCTCTCCAACCTGTATTTCCCTTGGTGCAGCTTGAGGCTGTGTGCTCTGGTTGTGTCAGTGCTGCTGGAGAAAGAGCCCAGCCCCAGCTGAGCACAGGCACATTTCAGGAGCTGTGCAGGGTGATGAGGGCAGCCCTGAGTCTCCTTTTTTCACTCCCTCATGATGAGCATAACCCAAGATTATCCTCTCCAATTCCTCATCCCACCCAGGACATCCACACCTTGTCCCCCATCCCAAGGAGTGCTCCAGCTCACTCTGGTGCATTTGCAAAGAGGCTCCCGGGGTCAGGCACGAGGCTTTGCAGCCGATCCGGGGGAGAACAGGACCTCAAAGGAGAATGTGATTTACACCACCAGTCCTGGGAAATGGACCCCCGATTTAATGGAGGTCAAACGACTCTGGGGCTCAGCAGCAGCTATTTTTAGATGTCATTAAGGTGTTATTTTTAAACATCAGCCATTAAAAGCTTTCTAATTTAAGCAGCCAGCGTTAATTAGCCCTGCTTGCTCGGCGTCATGTTTTCCATGTGCCTCCCTCAGCAGTTCCAGCTGCCCCTGGTGCTCAGTAACACTTTCAGTGCTGGGCAGCAGCCTTCCCCTCCTCCTGCCAAGTGGTGAAAGCAGCAGGAACTTAACACCTTTTATCTCCAGGAACATCAGCAGCCTGGTGGAAATGTCTCACTTTACAGCTCAGCTGAGGAACATTCCATGGGATCAGGTGAGTGGTGGCTTGGATGTTCCCTGTGGGCTGAGCCAGGCAAATATTAAATCAAAAATCAGCAATTTTCTCCCTGTGTGGGTTGTGTTTGTTGCTACTTCTTTAGAAAGTGAGCCAATTTTGCTTTCTCACTTGGGAGTCACTCTTTTCTAGCAGGGAACAGGGACAGGATGAGAAGGAAAGGCCTCAAGCTGTGCCAGGGGAAGTTTAGGTTGGATATTGGGAAAATTTCCCCATGGAAAGGGAGCTCAGGCCTTGGCAGGGGCTGCCCAGGGAGCTCTGCAGTGCCCATCCCTGCAGGTGTCCCCTGGAGGTGGCACTGAGTGCTCTGGGCTGGGGACAAGGTGCCCATGGGGCACAGCTGGCACTCCATGGGCTGGGAGGGCTTTGCCAGCCTCAATAATTCTGTGTTTAGGATGAGCTGCTCGGACATTGCCTGCAATTCAGTCTGGGAGAAACACAGGAACCAAAAAAAGGCAAAGAAATAAAATGAAAGATGTGAGAAGGCTGTGAATGCCCAGGCAGTCGTGAGATGAAAGTTGATGGGGGCAGAAGTGAGAGGGGAAGGGTGCCCTGAGCCCCTGAGCCTGGAGATGATGGGGAGACACGCTGGTGGCTCCTGCAGCTCAGCCTGGATCCAGCACATGGCCTTGCCCTTCCCCTTCCCCCTCCTGCTGTGCAGCATGGCAGCCCAGATCCTGTTTCAGGGGTTGTGCTGGCGCATTTTTTCTCCCTTAGATCTTTCCATGGGAGAGCTGCAGCCCCTCCATGTGGGACAGCAACACCCCCGGGGCTGGGCCTGAGGAAGGAGGGTCAGCAGAGGGGCTGTGCTGCCTCTGGAGAACCACCAGCAATCCTGGCAGCGAGAGGAGAGCTGGGCATGCAGACCCCCAGCAGGTTATGCCACCAGATTGCCTTTTGGGCTTTAACAAAGCAATGGTTGAACTGTTGGGAAGAAGTTTCTGGAAGCACCTGCATCACGGGATGGCACTGACCAGGGTTTTGCAACCGGTCAGTTTGGGGATCACAATTCCCTTCTGGGACCAGGCTGTGCCACAGCTGAAGGGGCAGAGGCAAAGCCCAAAACTCACAAAACCTCATAGCAACAAAGGTGAAGCTAAATTGGGCTGGAAACCATTTCAAGCACTATTAAATAACAGAAATAACATGAAGGGGGGGGAACAGGAGTGAGCCCAGGTGAGACAGGGATAACAAACAAGGCAGGATTGCTCCAATAGATATTGGCAGGGCATGCACAGAACGAGGTCATTGGTTTGGGCTGCCGCAAGGAAATGCAGCTGGGGAAGGAGCAGCAGGGTTTGGTTTGGCTCTCAGGATGTGTTTCTGGGCAGTGCTGAAATCTGCCACAGGAAATGTTAGAAACTCCAAGGCTTGAGTCAGTTAAAAACCCAGCAGGGAAAATCACCCAGAGTAATTTGGAGGGAAATGCTCGTGGAACTGGGCAAGCACAGAGGACTCTGAATTACAAGAGGGGCTATGAATTCCAATAACTCAGATACAAGAATATATATATGATATATAAAAAAAAATTAAAATCTATTATAGATATTATATATATAATATACAATAATTACAATATGATAGAGGGCTATGAATTCCAATAACTCAGATACAATTATATATATTATATAGATATATAATAATTACAATATATGATAATATATAATAGATGATAATTACAATATGATTAGAGGTCTATGCATTATAATAACTCAGATAAAATAATACAAATTATATACATATATATATATAATATAATTACAATATGAATAGAGGGCTATGAATAACAATATCTCAGAGGCAATAATATATATAATTTAGAATAATTACAATATGAATAGAGGGCTATGGATTACAATAACTCAGGTACAATAATATAAATTATATAGATATAAAATATATAATTAGAATATGAATAGAGGGCTATGAATCACAATAACTCAGAGGCAATAATATATATAATATAATATAATATAATATATATATAATTACAATAGGAGTAGAGGGCTATGAATTCCAATAACTCAGATACAATGGGCAGCCAGCAAGCTGCACACATGGAATGGGGATGATTTATGCGGGCCCAGAGCAGAGCTCCTGACCCCGGGGCTACCCCGGCTCCATCACCGCTGGCATCCAGGGTTACAAATACCCCGATTGATCCCGGGGCTCTCTGGAATTTGCCAGCAGACAGGAATCCCCCAGGGCAGCGAGCCCCAGCGGGTTCTGCGTCACTGCAGCCCCAGGGCTTTGTGCAGATGTTGGTGCCCCCCTTCCCCTCTAATCTGCGGGGCTGATAAAAGCCCAGCCCACGCACAGCCTGGCCCTGGCTGCACAGATCATGTTCCACAAGTGGATATGCTTGTTTCCAGCACGGAGACTTTCTGAGCTTGCTTTGCCTGCTCTTATTTGAGAAGGAAAACGGTCCCAACACACACAAAAAATTATATTTTGATTCTCACATCTATGTTTTTGCCAAAGATTTATTTTTACGCCAATCCTGTGTGTAAATATTGAGATAAACTCTTGTCTTGTCTTTTCCCTGGGTATCAGCTTATAAAGAAATGCTACATGAGGTTCAGAGCAATGCTCTTATAAAACAATGCAATGTGAAGTTTAGAGCAATGGCTCTGTGGTCCCACTGTAAAACATGAGGGATTCAAACACCCATGGATTTACCCTCAGCTGGAGTTATTTTCATAGAAGAAAAAAGTCAAATTATAAGTCAAAAGTCAAAATTATAAAAAAATATCACCCAGTGTTATCACCCAAAAAATACCCACCACTGTCAGTGGAACCTGTTGGATTATGCCTTTTTTTGACTTACAGATGGGGAAACTGAGAGGAGTTTTAACAACTTTTATTCTGTTTTTAATCTTATAAGAAGTGTGTGACAATACAGAATTACAATTAGAAGCTGATTATTTCCTAATTACAATGCACTATAAGTGTTTCTTGGCCTATCAGCTTTAGCCACACCATGCTGGAAATGCCTTAAAACCAAACATCTAAAATTACCCCTCATGAGTCCCACTACAATGTATCTTTCACAGTTCTGTTTCTCTAAAATATCTAATCTTATTTACAAAACCATCCTTTAAAACTTATTTCTAGTTCAATTTCTCTCTCAGCAATGTCTGTCCTATTCCAGGGCATTTCTAAGTCAGCATTTCTCATCTCAAAGTTTACATACAGATGCACAATGTGTGAGCCTTCTATTAAACCTTAAGAATTTTCTATAAATCCATTTCCCACAGAACCAATCACCTGATTTTAATAGCACTGAGCATTTCACCACCTTGTCTCATCAGCCACTGAATTTTTTGTTGTGCTTGGTACCCCCTGGAAATGGAATCTGGCATCTCTGACCTGCCCAAGCCCCCCCAGGAGCTTTGGGAATGATTCCTTTCCCTGTTACCTCCAGACCAAATGAGGGATGGGCTCTAAAGGAAATAAATGTTGATTTATCATGTTCATACACAGGATTTCATTGTGTTTGTGTGTTTGCAGACAGATCTAGTTTAAGATTATCCAGACAGGTACTGAGAACTCTTCCAAAGCCACAGAGTCAAGTGCAAGAAAGGAACCATTTTTTGGAGGATGTTGACTCCTCCAGCAGAGTCTCACAGGCAAACAAACCCTTCCAGGATTCAGTAAACCAATTAAGTATTTTATTTTTATTATTATTATTATTTTATTCCAGTAAATCAATTCCAGCCAATTTCTGAAAAGAAATGAAGGTTTTTGATGTGTATTTTATAAATAAAGGGCAGAACTAAATAGTCCATTGCATGCAGAATGTACTTTATAAATGTAGATACAATAAATTATAATATCCTCCTCTATGTTATCCCATGGTGGATGTTTATTATAATTCAAAACTAATAACCCTGGCTTCCTTCAGTGAAAATATGAGCTGCAAGAGCTTTTGTTCACATGCCAACCAAAGAGCTAAACGTGAATATCCCTTCCTCTGACCACATCAATCATTTTATAACCACACTCAGATCATTTTGCTCTTTCACTCTTTTTTTTTTTTCCACACCACAGAATTTATGGGAGGACTGAGAGACTGAGTTCAAGATGTGACAAATGATCCACCCAGCCACCCCAAAAAGCAGGTGGCAGCCCTTGAGGGGTTAATGCCAATTAATGCCATATGTGACATAAAATTCTCCCTAAATGTACCTTCCTCAGCCACTGCTTATCTGTGGGACTGAGGGGACAAAACTCCAAAGTCTGAGGAGTAAAATTAAATGGAACCAAAATGTAGACCTGATCCTGTTTTCTTTGTTGCCTCTCTGGTTTTTCTAGGTCTAGTGACTTTAATAAAAATTCAGGGTGAAGATGAAACTTCCAGTTTCCTCCTCTGAGAAAAACCCCAAATAACACACCACAAAAAGCTGCATAATTCCATGATGGAGACAAAACATTTGGTGTCTTTTGAGGAGTATTTCAAAGAGAGAGAATTTCAAATCCATCAGAGATGATGTGGGGCTGGTCCCAAGCAGGAATAAACCATGAAATAAAGCCAAGACAACCCCAAAAAACCTTCCCTGGCAGCCAGGAGGAAATCTGGGGAAATACTGAGGTGCTGCAGGTCCAGTTCTAAATCCTGAGAGGTTCCCACCCAGGGAAGGTGCTGGAGGCTGCGGGGATGTGAGGAGAGTTTGGGGCTCCTGCTGCACATCTGGCAGGGCGAGCAGCAGCTGCACTGCCCTGATCCGTGGCAGAGAGGGTGGGAGTAGGTGTAGGATCAGGCTGGGTTACAATGTGCCTTTCAGACTTCTCTTCATTTCCCAATCTCCTCTTTCAAAAAGCAAAGAGGGCTGGGAATGAAGAGAAGGATTTTGCTGTGAGCCAAGGCAGGCCTTGCTTCCCCTCAGATCTGCCCACCCTCGCCCACATCCAAGCAGGGAGCTCTTCTTACCAGCCAGTTTGGTTTTTGGTTTTTTTCTCCCCTAAAAATATTTGTGAGAGGGCCTGGGGAGTTGAAACAGCAGAATTTGCAATGCCAGGGTGTGGAACCTCGCTCACCTGACTGGTGAACCTGAGCACAACCCAAATCTCTGATCCTTAAACATTAATTAATCAAGCTGTGAGAGATGAATCAAATAAAATTAATTTAAAAAGTAAAATGAGTCCATACTTAAGGGCTTGGCTTAGCAGATGGTGAGAAGCGCATCACATCATTTTGCATTGCCAGTGTGGAGGCTGAAAGGGATTTCTGGCATTTCTGAGGGAATTGGTGCAGAATTGGAGGGTGCTGAAGGTAAAACTGAAGCTGGGAAGGGTGCACAGGGAAATACTAAAATTACTGGGGCAGAATTCCCTGGCAGAAGCACCTGCAGCCCAGGGAAGGGGCACAGCAGCCATGGTCTGCACGAGAGGAAGAGCTCAGAGGGCTGGAGAAAGAGCAGGAACAAAAGGATAAGACTGATCCAGGCAGGGAAGCAGTAAAATGAGAATCAATGAAAGAGACAGCAGTAAAACATGCATCTGTGGTTTAATCCTGGGTAAAGACCCAGATTAGTGACATCAGACCCCGCTGTTTGTTTGGAGTTTACTCTGGAGCCGTGGCTCCCAAGGCTGAGGCAGCTGGGATGGAGCCCATGGATCCAGCCCAAGGATTTATCCCAGACATGGCTGATCCTGTGCAGCACAGGCATCAGGCAGAACTAAAGTTTGGATGGAAAAATTGGCGTTCCAGACCTTATGCTCATAAAAATAAAGCTGGCACGAGCTGGCAGGGTGAGGGAATTGAGAAGTTTCATAAATTGTCACATCATTTCACAGTCACTCGGTGCTTAGCTGGGCCTTGAAGGTCATGAAGGCTAAACATGGACATTGTGTCTCATTTCTTCTGTTGGTTTTTATCCCAGATGCCAAATTATTTCCCCACAAAGGCTGAGTCTGGTTGACAGAATCCCAGAACCATTGAGGCTGGAAAAAAACAAGATCATGGAGTGCCAGCTGTGCCCATGGGCACCTTGTGCCCAGCCCAGAGCACTCAGTACCACCTCCAGGGGACACCTGCAGGGATGGGCACTGCAAAGCTCCCTGGGCAGCCCCTGCCAAGGCCTGAGCACCCTTTCCATGGGCAAATTCCCCCTGAATTTACACACATTTGTGTGAGCTGCACAAACTGCACCACTCCTGGACAGATGGGATTGGTGGCACCCATGGCACCCAGGTTTGGAGAACCCCGGGAGCTCAGCTGGCATGGCTGCTCCAAATGCATTTCTGGAAGGGGCTTGGCAGCCCCTGACTGGCCAAACATCCCCACTGTCCTCTGCCACCTCTGAGAAGAGGTTTGGACTGGCTGGTGTTGCTGTGAGCAGAGAGCAGCTCCCCAGAACCTGTCTGATGGAAGGGATGGGATCAAACCTGATCCAAAGATCTTCTCCTTTAGGCTTTGCCTTAACTTTGCCCTGGTGACACTCGTGGGTACCCCTGGATCCCTGGAAGTGTCCAAGGCCAGGCTGGACAGGGCTTGGAAGCAACCTGGTCTGATGATTGGCATCCCTGCAATGGCAGTGCTGCCTCAGGTTGGAGCTTTTCTATTTTTCAGATTCTGTGCTGCTTCAGTGTGTGGGTCTGAGCTTCATATTATGGGATGGTGAGCTCTGTGCACAGAGCAGGGAGACAAAACAATTCCTGCTCCAGCTGGGCACCAAGGACAAATGACCCAAATCTCAGCCCAGGAGCACAAACACCGTGGGCTGCAGAGAGAAAAACAAGCAGGGTGGGACTGCAGGGGCTAAAGCTGGAATGGGACAATGAACTGCAAGGTGCAAATGGAGCAGAACTGATCCAAGGGAGAGACCCCGTGCCCGCTCGTGCATTTTGGGGCCATTTTGGTTCATCTTGGGTGCAGCCCTGGCTGGGCTCTTGTGCTGCCCAAGGTGCATCCATGGAGGAAATCCTTTGAATCAATCCCTGCTTTATTCTTTAGCTCTGCCCAGCCTCTGCTCTAGAGCAGCCTGAACAAGGCATCAGCAGGGGGTTGAAGTGAGATGATCTTTAAGGTGCCTTCCAACCCAACCCAAAGTGGCAAGACCTAAAACTTTGCGTGGAATTTTTGATTTCACACAAAGTTTTAGGTCTTGCCACTTGCACACCTCCATGGGAGACATTTTACTCCCAGGCTGACAGAGTTCCATGACCAAACCAGCCCAAAGCTGACTGACACAGAGCTCAGGATGCTTGTGGCTTCCTGCACCAGACCTGGGGCACTGAACCTCATATAAGCACCAAAATGTCATTTTTCCTTGGAGCTGAGCCATTGTTGAACTCCTCACTGCCACACTTTAACCTGTATTTGGTCCCTTAGCAGTGCCTTTGGCCCTTTGGCCATGTGTGAAACTCTCCCCATTTTTGATACTTTCGTTTGTTTTTCAGAATGACATCCAGCAGAACCAGCGCTGTCGGCCTCGAGCTCATTCATCTTTCCTGCGCTCTCAGAGAGTGCCATCATTATTGAGCTTCTTAAAACCTTCACACTCTTACAGCTCCATAAAGTAGTTATTCAGCTCTTGATATTTTCTCCCCAGCTGTGATGATTTAATCTGGCCTGGGGTTTGAAAGGCTCAGCCAGGAAAATCCCCGAGCGCAGTACAGCTCATTTATAAGGCTCAGCATTTCTGCAGTACCCAGCCCGAGCTGGGCTCTCCATCTGCCTTATCTAAACACTGCCATCACACTGCATTTAGGCTTTCATGGGAAGTTAAACCACCACACAGAGCTCCTACATCTGGCCTGGAAATATCATGCTGTATTTGAAACATTTTGTGGCCCAGCTCGGTATTAATTCAGGTAGGGCACGTTTGTTTGGGGAGGTTTCGTTCTCCTGCCAGCAAGGCGGAAGCGCTGTGGTCTCTTCACCACAGAAGTTCTTAAAAAAAAAAAACAAAAGATTAGTTCAGTTCCCTAACTATATAAATCACAGCTTTTTATAAGCATCACAAAGTTGTTCTGAGGTGATTATAACACAGGTGAAATTCCCTTTTCTTCCCAGTGATGACAAAAACACCAAAATAACTCAGCCATGCAGCAGTGCCATTTTATTTCAGAACCAAGCCCCCTCTGAATTCCAAAGCCAGGAAATTCTCATCATTAAGATGCCTCTTCAAGACATTAAATAACCAATATAGTTTATGCTGCATATTAATGGTCAACAAGAAGACTTTTAAAGTTCAAATTTCACACAGAAATTGCAAGTACAAACTCCTCTCACTACATATATTTGCTGTTGCTGAGCTAACATTGAAAGACACGTACTAACTTTTTAAATTTCCTGACTTTTATGATTGCTCAATTTTGCAACCTGAACATTATTTTGAAAGTAGGATTGTGTAAAATTTCCCTCAAGGGACTCAGAGAGCTCTGTGCTTTTGAAACATGGCCTTGCTGTAGCTAATTTCCCTCATTTTGTTGGAGGGTGGGGTTTTTTTGGTTTTTTTTTTTTTTTCCTTCCCCAACCTTGCAGACAGGAGCAAAATTGCAGGACCTCAAAAATAATCAAGCCTTTTTCTGGTACCCTGGTGCCTTAATTTTGTGCATTTGCTGAGTTTTCATTCTGCAGTGCAGGTGCACATCTGCTATGGATCACAGCCCTGTCCAGGAAAACACTTGACATCCCCAGAACCACTCACAGGCCTGAGGTGAAACTTTTGCTTCAGGGCTGTCCTGGATGGGGGAATATCTTCAGAGATATTTCAAACTGAAAGGAAACTGAACTTAATTTTCCTATTGATGCAGGTGGGGTTTAAACAGATGACAAATTACAGGTAATGGCTGCTGTGCTCCCCGAGCAGCGGTGGGAAATGGATCCTTTCTGTCTGCATGGAATTATAAAGCAACACTGTAAGAAGGAGAAAATGTGTTCATCTGGAGCAATCACAGGCTGTTCTCAGCTTGCTTGGCATGGCAAGGTGAGAATTGGGTTCTGTGCCCACCACTGCCTGGTTTGCTGGGGGGGAGCAGAGAGCGGGAGTTCCTCCATTAAATGGACTTTTTAGGTGCAAATTCTCCCCTTGTGAGGGGCCTTAGCAATACACAATATTTAAAGCCCCTCCAAAGAGGATTATTCAGTGTCTGGAGGTTAATGTTGGCTCTCCTCAATGAGGTGGCTTTTGGAAATGCGAATTTTGACAGCAAAGGAAGGACAACATCCTCAGCCCAACACGGAGCAGTGCCAGGCACCTGCATCTCACCCAGTCCTCTTCCTCTGGCAGCAAGAATCCCATAAATCCCATAAATCCCACTCTACACCCGTCTGGGCTGATCTGGTTTTATTACTGACCTTAAATAACAGAGCAGACACGTTCCCCACAGGAACTCACCCCTATGTGTAGGACCAAGGGTGCAGTGGAAAACCAAAATCTTCTCAAACAACAAACAAATCACTCCTGCTACAAAACCCACAAAAGCTGGTGGAAGCAAAGCTCTTTCAGAGGGCTCAGTGTCACACAGGAGAAAATTATTCACACTGCTGCAAAAATTTGTACAAGAATAGGGAGTTAAATTTGGGAAGTGCTGGGAGATGTAGGTTCTTTTCCTTTGAGTACCCCTTAATGCCTTCCCTTTCTTCCTTTATTTTCAGAGGAAAACACCAAGCAGCATCCCCCTTTTTGCCCACAAAATGAAGGTATTGTTTCCAGTGCCTTTTTCCCAGCATGGAGCAAGTTTTCCTATGGCAGAGGAAAAAATTGCAGCATCAGCTTTTACAGGGACTCAAGGATTCGACCATTACAGCGTCGCTGCTCTATTAATCTGATTATTCCTGATCTCTCACTCCTATTTCCATGGTGTCAACACCCTTTTCAGAGGCAGTCACATCTTCCAAGGAGTTTATCAGTGCCCATCCAGAGGTGGAAAAGGGTGTTTGTTGTTCTGACTGAGCCTAGCGCAGGAATTACCCCTCCAGTCCTTCCTTGGAGCTGTGGTTGCTGGTGATGAAAGCTCCAGACCTGCTGGCTCCAAGGAGTTACTTTTTACTGGATCAACTTTTCACATGTCATAAAAAGCGGAGCCACACGAGAAATTGAAGTTATCTGTGTAGCCCCAGGTCTCAGGGAGCAAAAGACTTCTAAAGCCAGTGATGTGATTAGGAGAAACAAGGAAATGAAATCATTTAATGGGAATGCGCCGCGTGGAGAAGGAATCAATAAACAGTTCCCAGGAGTTATCAGGGGCCATTTAGTGCTTTTTTTGGATCTAAACTCTCTAATCCCTGCCCTTTCTGGTTTATTTGTCCTGCATTCTACCACGTATCACTGGGCTGGGATGCTTCCTGAAGATCCCAGCAGCTGCTCAGCCCTGGGATGGAGGTGCTGTGGAAAGGTCGAGTTTTCCTTGAATCCCATCTTGGATTCTCCCTGAGAACTCTCTGTCTCTTCACAAGTGCTTTAAGGGCTCATTAAGGATATGGATAGAAGCCTGTTTCCACAGCCACCGAGTTACCTTCCTCTTCCTGTGCATTAATACCTGCTATGGAATAATCATCCTTGCCCAGTAGCAGCGAGTCCATCTGGATGCTGATAGACAAAGCAGTGCCTGGCTGCTGAATCGCTTAAAAAAGCAGCTCTTGCCAAAAAGAAAGGAGGTAATAAAAGCCTACAGGCCTCCTGTGACACCTCTGTGACCTTGCTGTGACTTCAGAGCCTGTCCTTGGATGTTTTCTGAGCTGCCTACCTGGGGTTTTTGAATGGCACAAAAGGGATGAAGGAACAGGGATTGGAAAGTGTCAGGCCTGAATTCAGCAGCCACTGATGTCACCCTTCCCTTGGGCAGGCCCTGGGCCAGGACTTTTCATCCTGGGTGGTGCCACATTATTCTCCTGTCACTGCTGACAAGAAGAAACTTCGCAAGGGTGAATGCTGATCAAAAGCTCAGAAAGGAACAAATTACAGACAGAATTTGGGCCAGCAGATGCTTTTTATGCAAGGCTGTGTTAAGCAACATCAAAATATTTTGTTTGGTTGTGTCTTGAGGAAGGTGTGCCAGCAACCAGTGGGGCGGGTTCATTTCTGTCCCCAAACCCCTGTCACACATCTTGATTTTTGACCCTTGTTACAGCCTGTACTCAGTCAGGAGCATGGCTCTGTCCACTGATAGTTATCATTGCTGGAAAAACTCAGAAATGCTTCCCTGAGGGCACAAGTCCTGCTCGCTCTGCTGGAAGCTGGGCCAGGCTGTGCAAAGCTCAGGAAGGCTTCAGGCTTTGCCCTGCTCTCCTGCAGATTAAAAGGAGTTATCTGTGGAAAGCACAAAGTTTTACCTGATAACACAAACAATTCACTTTTAACCAGCCTGAATTCTGAAGTCAGGATATCCTTACACCCAGTAATTCTGTGTGCCATGGGATCTCACCAAAACCTGAGCCTGAACACATCTGATTTGGGAGATCTGGGTTATGGTTTAGACTGAGTTGATAGCTGAAGTTGAATCTCCACACACTGAAGTCTTTTTGTGTGAGTTTTTCTCATTCTCTGCCTCAAAAAATCTGTTTTACCTACAAATATAAAAACTGTGTTGGGTTAGATCAAAACAATATCCCAGCACTACCAATGGATGTGGATAGGAATGCCAATGTGGATAGGAAATAAATAAAAATAGGAAGAAGATGTAGCATGGCTTTTGCAGAATATTGTCCCTACAAGCTGATCATCACAGATTTCTTGACCCTAAAGTGTTACCTTAATGATTCACCTTAATGAGTTTTTCTTTCATTGTTCTCTCCAGCTATTTTTTGAACCCATGAAGGAGTTTGATGTCGATTATCCCGTGACAAAAGGGACAAAACTCTTTGTTTTCTTAATATTTTGAACCTTTTCCATCCCAGTTTTGTTGTGTACTCCTTTCTTTCTGTATTAGAACCATCGAATAGTTTGGGTTGGAAGGAACATCAAAGATCATCTCATTCCCAAGCCTGCCATGGTCAGGGACATCTTCCACTAACCCAGGTTGTCATTCCCAATTTAACATCTCTGTGCTGCTTTCGGAACACAGGTGCCACTGGGAGGACAATCCAGACATGGGATTCATGGAGTTCAAATTTATTTGATATCAGGAGATAGAAACCAGTTTGGCTTTTCATATTGAAGCTCCATTTCCACATCCTTCCCCCCTTTTTTCCACCGTTTTCAACCTGCAGTTCTCAGCATAATAAAAGGCAACAAGCACGAGTTCTTGGCAGATGGAGGGAAGTTATTTAATGCCTGTGGAGAATCTGTCCCCACATGTTTAATAAATGCTTTCTTTCAATAAATGTATACTCAGCTTTAAGGAACATGGAAAACTTCAGGGTTTTTTTTGCATCAAGTGCCAAGATAATAATAATCTGGCAAGTGACTGCTTACTCCAAGCAGTAAAAGGCCAGTGAAGCCAAGACTTGCTGTTACCACTATTTTAATCATTATTTGCTGGTGACCACCAGTCTTCAGTGAAAATTTCAGGTGCCTCTGGTATTTTTCAATTTTTGCTGAGTGCCAGGTGACTCAGGGCCCAGCTCTGCTGCTCTTTCTCACAGAGTTTTATCTGATTCAAAATTAGCCTCCAAAGACTTGAGCTGAGGCAGAAAAACCACTCGTGCTGAGGAACAGCAGCAGAATCTGATCCCATGTTTCTGGTCTCTAAATGGTTTTTGAGTAGCTGGCACCAAGGCTTTACATTCATCTTTAAATACTGGAGGACTGGGGTTATTACAAAACCTTGGAGGTTTTGTTTTTTGGGGTTTTTTTTTGTTTTTTTTAAATAAAAGTATGTTATTTCTATTAGATGCTGTTTGTAAAAATTACATATTGTTAGGCTGAATAGTGCAACCCCCGAAACAAAAAGTAAATGACAAATTCAGACTTCTGGAATTGTGTAAGTTCCACTGAGAAAATAACCCTGAAACCTCACCAGCCACATCTGTGTATATCACTGCTCAATTATTACCCTTTTACTAGACTGCAGGTTATTTTGTCTTACACCCAATGGTCCTGGGGAGAAAGAAAAAAAGCAGCCGTTACTGACAATTATGGGGAAAAAGTTAAATCAATAAAATGAAAAATTATCTGACAATAATTGCAGTTGCAAGGCTTGCTCCTGGGCACACCATGAAAGGAATCTGAACTTCAAACCTCTGCTATTGCACTGCTCCAGTTCAGCTGTACAGCAATCCACTTTGGGCCTGGGAGTGCCAGATGCTGAAATCACTTTTGGGGGGAAAAAGTAGACAAAAAAAAAAAAAAGACTAAAAATAAAATAGACTTAAAAAGAAAAAAATAGACTAAGAGTATTCTAAAAGCAAAGTCTGAACAAGGATGGTGCCTGAGTGGATTTGTTACCCTGGAGCTCAGACCAGAGTCACCCACAGAAGGTGTTGCTCTTGCTGCTGGCAAGGAGAAATGGGGATACAGAGATGAAAAAATCATGGAATATCCTGATTTGGGAGGGATCCCATCCAGTGCCACCCCTGCCCTGCCCAGATCCCACCAAGCCCAGCCTGGGCATCCCTGGCAGCGCTGGCCAAAGGCTCCTGGAGCTGTGGCAGCCTCGGGGCCGTGCCCATTCCCTGGGCAGCCTGGGCAGTGCCAGCACCTGTCAGAACCCAGGACATTCCTCTGGCTGCTGCCCTGGGTGACTCCAGACCCTGGCAGGGGGCTCAGAGACCTTGGCACGGAGTCACAGACACCTGTGCCTTTGATTTTAGCCCATGGAAACAATTCCCAACTTTGTGTGAGGAGTTACAAGCCACAAGAGTTTGAGTAGAATGACAGTGAATTTGTCACAGGGTGAAAAAGTAGAATTTTGGGGATTTAGAATGGGGGTTCAAGAGGCAAGATGGAGGAATCTGGGTGTGTCCTGTCCTTCTCCTTCTTCTTGGCCTCCATCTTCTGCTGTGGTGGTGACACTTCTGGATTGCTTTAGGATAGAGACAGGCTGTGTAACACAGGTGATAGGGATGGAAAATGATTGTAAATAAAGTACAGGTAGTTCTTAGTATTAGAAACTAACACCACTCCAAGGGCTGTCACTGTGCCACAAACTGACCTGCAGGACAGACCTCAGCAGGTCAGAGAAAGAATGTTAGAGATAAGAGAAAATAAACAACCTTGAAAAGCAGAACCAACGAATCTCAACTTCTTCTTTGGTCTCGAGGCTGGGAAAAAAGACTCTTTAATACCTCGGGAGCCATCTCAACCACAGAAACCCAAGAGCACCCTCTGGGGGAAGAATCTTTCCCTAAAACCCAACATAAATCCCTCCTGTCCCAGCTCCAGCCCTCCCTGGGTAGTGTCCCTGTCCCAGAGCAGAGACTGGAGCTGTCCCTCTGAGGAGCTGCAGCCCCTGAGGAGTTTCCCCTCAGTCTCCTCCAGCTGGACATGCCAAGGTCCCTCATCTGCTCCTCTTCCTTTCCAGACCCTTCCCCATCCTCCTGTCCCTCCTTTGGATGCTCCCTAATAATTTTTTATCTTTCTTGTATTTGGTCACACACAAGACTGGGAGGGATGCTTGGAACTGATTCCCACATTTCCCATTTCCTGAGGAGGAAACTTCTCCAGACAGAGCTGAGATCCCTTCTGAGGGCATGAATTTAAGCCCAAATCTTTCTGGCCATACCCCAGCAGCAATTCTTCAGGACAGGCTCCACGATGTGGTCTCAAATGTCAGCCCAGTGAGGGAATCCGAGGCAAGCAAAGCTTTGTGCTGTGGCAGTGGCTGCATCTTCCTCTGTCTGGGAAGCCTCCCAAAAGAGAATTACAGTGATTCCAAAATGAGGCCAAGAGAGCAAGCACTGCTCGTGAAGGATAATTGCAAAGTCAATAAGGGTGCACACAACATTTGCAAATTTTACAGACATTTAAAAAAAGGAAAATGAGGCCACTCTTGTGACCCACAGACATTTAAAAAAAGGAAAATGAGGCCGCTCTTGTGGCCCACAGACATTAAAAAAAGGAAAATGAGGCCACTCCTGTGGCCCACAGACATTAAAAAAAGGAAAATGAAACCACTCTTGTGACCCACAAGTTTTTCCTGCAAGAGCTCAGAATCAAAAAGAGCCAGGATAATCTTATTAAAACCCTTCTAATTGCATCCTCTTCTGATACACATGACACAAACATGTATTAATCACCCACACATTTGCATTTTCTCTGCCATTACCTGGCTTTTCAAGACTGCTGAGCCCAGAAAAGGGTTTCATTTCATTCTGCAGCACAAGGCTGTTCTGCAGCCTTGATATCCATGAGCTGATAAAATGTTCCATGCTCAGCACAGCCTGAGGGAAAGGCCTCCCCAAGTTCTCTGAAATGCCAGATTTCAAACCCTGCCTTGAAGTGACTCTCAGCTGAGTGGGGACTCTTTCCATGTGTCAAAAGTGGTGTGAGGCCCATGTCAGAGGGAAGCTACCAGGACAATCTGTGATAAATAACCTGGAAAGCTGCTGAAATGTGCTGCCTTGACAAGGACCCGTGGCATGGATCCTGTAGGAGCTGACAGCACCTCGGGACCAGGGAAGAGACCTGCTGGGAGAAGATCAGCTGGTGGGAATGGCCAGGAAGGCTCTTCAGAGGAATCTGCACAGGCTGGGCCCATGGGATGAGGCCACCACAACCCCGGGGAGCTCCAGGCTGGGCAGAGGGGCTGGAGAGCTGGAAAGGCCCTGGGGGTGCTGGTGCCAGGGGCTGGACACGAGCCCAGGGGTGCCCAGGGGGGCAAGAGGCCCCTGGCAGCTGGGCTGGATGAGGAACTGTGTGTGCAGCAGGAGCAGGGCAGGGATTGGGGGGTGATCACAGATCCTCTGAACAGACAGAGACACAGTTCTCTGCCAGGATTTTCCTGGCAAGCTGTGAGAAGCTGTGAGAAAGTTCAGGGAAGAGAATGAGAAACAATTCTAATCTCCATTTGCTACACCTGTTGTTGTGTACATGTAGAATGTGTTATGGAGATTATTTACCAAAGAGTGATTTCTTAATTAGACACTGGATGGTGTTTAGAGGGATTGGCCAATTAGGTCAAAGCTGTATCAGACTGTCAGTAAGGGTTACAAACTTCTTAGTGAGATAGTATAGTATAGGATAATAATATAGTATAGCTTAATGAAACAATTGATCAGCCTTCTCAATCATAGAGTCAATACCAATTATTCCCCATTCAGGGACCATTACCACAATAGGATTGTCCCTCTGTGCTGGCTCTGAGAGCCCCTCCAGGGCTGGGTCCAGTTCTGGTCCTGCAGGAGAGCCCTGGAGGGGCTGGAGCGTGTCCAGGGCAGGGAACGGAGCTGGGAAGGGGCTGGAAAACTCCTGAGGGAGCTGGGAAGGGGCTCAGCCTGGAGAAAAGGAGCCTTGGGAGTGTAGCAAAAAAAGGGAGAAGCCACCAGGTCTGCAGGAGCTGTGCTTTCATCTCTGCTGCCAGGATTTGCCCTCCTGCAGCTCAGGTGTGTAGCCATGATATTTTATGAAAAATCCCTTTGCTAGGATTTTTCTCCTGAGAAGCTGAGAGGCCTCAGAAACAAAATGTAAACAATAATTATCTGCTGCTGTGGAATGCAACAGGTGCCTCTGGGATTGGTCTCATGTGGTTGTTTTTAATTAATGGCCAATCACAGCCCAGCTGTCTCAGACTCTCTGCTCAGCCCCAAGATTTTATTATCATTCCTTTCTATTTCTTGCTAGCCTTCTGATGAAATCCTTTCTTCTATTCTTTTAGTATAGTTTTAATATAATATATACCATAAAATAATAAATCAGCCTTCTGAAACATGGAGTCAGATTCTCATCTCTTCCCTCATCCTGGGGCCCCTGGGAACACCACACAGGTGGATGTGGGCCTAAGGCTCCCACTGCTCTCTCTGCTTCAGGAAACCAAAATAACAACAGGAAAACCTAATTTCACCTCCAACTAGCCAGGAAATTGTGCCACTCGTGTTTGGATGTGGAACTTGGTTGAGCAAATTAGGCTTTCATCACCTTCAAGTACAACTATTGCAAGGAATACACTCTCAAGGTGGAGTCAGCCACAAAAAGGCGCTCAGAACCCATGGCTGGTTCAGATCTGTCTCCTGAGTCAGATATGCCAAAAAAACCACTTCCCACCAGTGCCCTGAACTCCTGGCCCAGTTAAAGGTTCAGCAATCTTGTCTTTCATCTGTAAGATCTCAGAATGGCCCAAGTGTGGCTCACAGAACTCACCATTCCTCCTTCTTGCTCTGTAAGGAAGAGGGATCAGCAAGGGCAGCAGTCACCATTTTCCAGAACATCAACAGAGATTATGAGGAAACATTTCTTCCCTGTGAGGGTGGGGAGGCCCAGAGAAGCTGTGGCTGCCCCTGGATCCCTGGAAGTGTCCTGAGCCAGGTTGGAAGGAGCTTGGAACAACCTGGGACAGTGGGAGGTGTCCCTGCCCATGGCAGGGGTGGCACTGGATGAGCTTTAAGGTCCCTTCCAACCCAAACCATTCTGGGATTCCATGATTTAGGAGCATTTATCCTTGTACTTTGCACTGGCTTCATCTTCTACCACTCTTGGATTTTTGTGAAAATTTTATCCATGTGAGGAATCTGGAATTTTGAAGATCTCATGTGCAGGGAAGAGGGGTTCCCAAGAGCTGACCCCAGCTTCAGAGAGGAATGGTTTGAATGCAAAGCAAGGATTTAGGGTCCCACTACCTCCCCACGAAGTTCTTGGCATCAGAAACAGGGGGTAGGCAGATTTCCTGAGGACAGATAAAATAATCTCCCCTGTCCTCCTAGAGCTCAGGGAAGGTGACAGGTTGGTGATTAGGTTGTCCCTGGAGCTGCCTCACGGCCCCACTGTGGAAGGTTCAGGAGTTTACTTGGCTTCTGTGCTTCATGCAGAGTTCAAAACCCCACAAAAAGTTCTTTGTGTGGGGAAGTATCCCAAAGGACAGGAGATAACATTTTCCAAACCAGTGAAGTACTGGAGGAGCTACAGCATTTCCATAATAGTTCCTACCACAGGATTCAACAGAAATAATCACAGAGTGCCTCTGACTGTACATTTAAACAAAATTACTCCATAAAAACTCACAGGAAATTCTATTATTTTCCTTCAATTCAAGTTTTCCTTTTTTTCCTTTTCAGTGATCTGGGGATTTGACAAAAGAAGCTGTTGGTACAATGACCCACAACTCCTTGTCTTGAGAAGCAGTGAGGGAAAGAAAATAAATCTCATTATAGATGAGGATTATAGAACTCAGAAATAAAGCAGGGATAAGGAATAATAAAAAATGGTGAAAAGAGAATGTGACAGGAGATCCACAGCCCTTGGCACAAGGGAAGAGGAGGCAATTCCTGGAGCAGAAAGGAGATGTGGGGCAGGAGATGGAGGGCAAGAGCTCAAGATGTGTGAAACACATTTGGTCTGCAGTGATGTTCTCCCTTTCCTCCTGTTCCTCTTTGTAGCTGTTCCCCATGACTCACACGTCTCGTTTTGCCTCTCTCTCAGGGCTCTTTCCTCGTTAAAAAGGCTGAATTTTAAAACTTCTTGAGGACAAATGGAGCCAAATGTGTGATGGTTGCTGTGGCTCGAAGTGAACAGAGCTAAATGTAAAGGACAGACTAAAAAACCAACAGGAGACATCCCTGGGGGTTCTGTCAGGAAGGTCTTTTGATCAGACACTTGCAGGAACCTGAAAATCAGGATTTTCCCATCCTGAAAAGTGGCAAGGAAAAAATAATAACTGCTGATCTCCTCTAGTTAAGGCTGGTGGGGTAGAAAAGATCAATCCCTTTGTATTTGTCTGCTGTACAACTGCTTTTCTCTGATTTTACACTCTACCTTTCTTAACATGTTCAAAACTTTCAAGAATCTTCTAAGAAGTGGTTTGGATCTAATAAATTCTTTTGTTTTGAGAGCCAAGGTCTTCTTGTCTTACTCACAAAGAATAGTCCAAGTACCCACCCTGCAGCCCAAGAAAGTTTTACTCTGTAATGCAAACCCTGTGGCTGATTGAATTGCCCCTGCACTTCATACACTGCATGTCATGCTCCACATTCATCCTAAAACCATCTTTTACAGCCCACTCTAAAAATTCTTTTTAATTCAACAAGGAAAAGAGAAAATTTCTTCTACTGTCTTTATCATTACTGACTGTCATTGTACATGACAGCAAAGTTTAACCAGTGTGACAGAGCAAAAACTGGGTTGGTTTCCCATCACATTCAGCTCCCAAGGAAGAAATTCATGGAGCAAAATCAGGGTTGGTTTCCCATCCCATTCAGTTCCCAAGGAGGAAATTCATGGAGTCTTTCCTGCAGTTATTCCATGACCAGTTTAGTTTTGAGCTCTGGGGATAACATGTGAGGGGCAAAAAGTAGGAGCAGCCACACAGAACCTGAATATTTTCTTTCTGCAGCTTCTTTCACATCAACTGTGAACTTCTTTTTGTGGCTGGAAATGGTTCCAAAGAGATTGTGGGCAATTCTGGTGTAGGAAATTGAGCCCAAATGCCAAGGTCTGAGTGGATGGGACCAATATTTAATACAACAGAGTAAAACAGGGGACACCAGGAGGAATTTCTTCCTGGAAGAGGTGGTAGGGATTTGAAAGGGGCTGCCCAGGGACCTTTGCAGTGCCCATGCCTGGAGGTGGCACTGAGTGCTCTGGGCTGGGGACAAGGTGCCCATGGGGCACAGGTGGCACTCCATGGGCTGGCAGGGGTTAATGGACAGTGGATGGATAAAGATCCAGCTGGGGAATATTGGACAATAATCTGATTTTTGGATGACTGACAGCAATGCTGTTTTGGTTGCTGAGTACTGGAAATGGAGGCTTTGAGCCAGTGTTTACAAACAGCTCTGAGAAAAATCTCTCTCTCTTTGTGTGTGGAAGCATCCCAAAGGACAGGAGATAACATTTGCCAAACCAGTGAAGTACTGGAGGAGCTACATCATTTCCATAATAGTTCCTACCACAGGATTCAGCAGAAATATTCACAGAGGGCCTCTGACTGTATATTTAAACAACAATTACTCCATAAAAATTCAGGAGGAGTGAGTTTTTCACACGCAGGAGTGTGAAAACTCTCAGCCTGGGGTTGAATCCATGTCCTCAAACACTCTAAGTGGATCCTTCTGTATAATAAGGGCTTTTCCAAATCATTTTCTTCCTCCTGGGAAAAGGAGGAATATGAGGAAACCCTCAGCTATCACCACTGCTAAGCACACACTTCAGTTTGCTTTCCAACAAGGAAAGGATTTAAGGCTCTGCCTCTTCTCTCTCACAAATTAATTATCACCTCTTTTATCTTTAAGCAAACTTAGGATAGACCCGAGGAGAAGGACAGAAATATTGTACTGCAAAGGCAATATTGACATGATTATTAAAGCTGTAAAAGTCAGGCAAGGTGGGATGAAGGTGAAAAATCTCCATCAGCCAGACCCAGAGATTTATGGCAGCACTCCTTGCCTAGAAAAAGAGGGGTGAGGAATAAAAGCTCTCACTCAGACTCATAATATGTTATAGTTTGGGGGTTTGGTTTCATTTCCCCTTCCTTCTTCTGAGACTAAGAGTAAATTAATTAATTTAATTAAATTTATCTGTGCAGGATGCAACTGGTTCAAGTCTTTGTCCCCCTTGCACCTTTTCCCCAGGTATGGAGTTACAGCCAGTGAAATACTCCCATCATCATTATCTTTGTGATAACAACAATAACCCATCATTATCTTTGTGATAACAACAATAACCTCAAGAATTTCTTAGCACACCGATTTTATGTGTGTGCAAAATTACACCAAATAAAAATTGTCCCCATTCTCCAAAATGGAGCCCAATCTTGAAAACTGGATATGAAAGAGAATACAGTGAGTTTTGTGGCAGGTGTTTTTAGCCCACCCCAAAAATTCAGTAGTTACATACTGCTGGAAGATTAAGTGCAGCATGGGAGGCAGCAGAAATTAAGTTCAGGTGTTATTAATTTTGTTACAGACCTTTTACCCCTAAAGATTGAGGGTCAGGGATATAAAGCAGGGAGAGAGAGTTGCTTGATTTGTTTGGGTTGTTCAGGACAGGATAGGACAGTCCTGTCCTCAACTCTGCTTTGTTGGGAATTAAAAGGCAGAAGAGAATGGGAAAAAGCAGGTTCAGACTTAGTCCTTCTGTATTTGGGGGAGGGAGGGTTAGAAGAGTGTAGCTCTGTAAAAAATCACATAATTTACTCACTTCTCCTTGCAAGGGCTCTGGTTTACACAGAAGTTTTAAAATTCCCCAGTTTTCTGGCTGTGGCTGCCTTCACTGAGCCAAACTGCTCTGTAGCTCGAGTGAGAGCTCATGTGAGTGAGGATGGCTTTGGCTCCCAGCTCCCTTTTTGCAGTTTAATGTTTGCTTCTTGTTCTTCCCAGAACCTGAAAGAGAAAAGATTTTCCTCTGCTCATCTCTGTTGGGACAATGGAATGAGCTAAGGCTAAGGAAATTTGGGGGTGGGGAGTTGTAATTAACCTGTGGTACTTTCATTTCTTAGGGAGATGAGGGGGTTTGGGTAATTGGTGTGAGAGTTGGGACACACATTCAGCACCCACCTCCCTCTGAATGTCCTGTACAGCTCCAGGGGCTCCTGGATTGGGTTTCAGCAGCTTTCCCAACCCTCAGGATGATCCCAACCCTTCCATCACTTGGTCTGTAACAGGGTGGAGGTTTGATAGGGCAAGAACAGCCTCAGGCTGGGCCAGGGCAGGCTCAGCTTGGACAGCAGCAGGAATTTGCCCATGGAAAGGGAGCTCAGGCCTTGGCAGGGGCTGCCCAGGGAGCTTTGCAGTGCCCATCCCTGCAGGTGTCCCCTGGAGGTGGCACTGAGTGCTCTGGGCTGGGGACAAGGAGGAGGTCACAGCTTGGACTTGATGACCTTGGAGCTCTTTTCCCACCTCAATGAATCTGAAGTTCTAAGTGCATGAATTCATTAAGAAGTGGGCTGGAAAATTGTGTTTTCTGCAGAGCACTGAGCATCCCTGTGACGAGCTGTGCTGTGTAGTAAATGCAGCTCTGCTGCTGCTTTTCTCACCCTGGAAGCCTTCCAAGGACAGTTTTCTCTGTCTTGCTGATTATTTTCATAAAATGCTCAGGAACTTGGTATCTCAGAAGCTCCTGCTCTCCCAAGGCTGGTTGATGAGCTCAAAATTAACATTAAATGTGGGTTTCAAGCAAAGTTGCAACTGCTCTGCTCTGTGGGAAAAGTGACATCCAGGTCACAAGTTTATCCCAAACAATGACCTGACAGGAGTGTTTGTGAGAGACAGACACAGCCTTATTGATGACATTTGCTTTTTCAATCATATAATTATGGATATGACTCAGGAACTGAGATGCCCTTGTGTCCTGATTTTCTGTAAGTACTGAGGGCTTGTGAAGGAAGTTTGGTTATTACTTAAAAAAAAAAAAAAAAAAAATATATATATAGCCTGAGTAGAGAAGAAAGGCAGGGGGATCTCTCAGAGGTTTAATTTTGTATTGTGTTTGCCTCTATTATAAAATTGTTAACATACTCTCTCCCTCCCCTGGAAGAGTAATGGCAGTATTTAAAGCCACTTTTACAATTTTCATCCTGTGTCTAAATCCTCCCTCATCCTGCTGCCTTCTTCCAGCCTGAGCTTTTCTCCAGTATTCATTACCCCTCTCCAACAAATAAAACACCCCACACCTGCGAGTGGAATTTCATCTGGGCAGGAAAAATGGAAACTTGGTCCTGGTGGAGAAGGCTTTGTGCAGCTCCTGCCACTCTGAGGGGCACTGCTGCAGCAAGGAGTGAGCTGAGGATGTTAAACTGAACACTCTGCACTGGCACAGAGCTTGGAAAATAATGCCAGGGGGCTCAGGTTACTGCATCAGCCCTTGAATGTAGGCCAGTGGATCCTAACAAGGTGGATGTTCCCTATTCCCCTTCTGGAATAGCTGGGAAAAGGTGAGCAGGATTTTGTGGCTGCAGAGTGAGAGTTAATACCCTCAGTTCTTGAGCTCCCCTGCTAATTACAGCTCCCTTCATCCCTGTGTTGTAAAGTTTCGCCCAAACACTGAAAGCAGAGTGGGAAAAACCATCACAAGAGCAGCACAGACCAAACCTGCAGGAGCAGCAGACTCAGCACCTGCACTCTGTGAATTAATAAGTTCTTGGGCTTTATTACAGGCTGGCTCTGTTTGGGTTAGTGCTTGGCAGAGCTGTGTTCAATTTGTACTCAGCAGTGTGTGAACCAGTTCTCTGGATCCTTTCAAACAGTTTCTGCTCCTTCAGAACTGTCTGCACTTGTCCAAAAGCTAAGAAGGCTCCAAGAAACTTTGGCAACCTGTGATGTGAACAGAGCACAAGAAAATGCTCTCCAAAACCTGAAGTTTGTACAGAAATAAGGTGGCAATTTCTGCAAAATGAAACTTTGCGCATCTGGGTATCTTTGGGCTGACTTTCATTTAGATGCAGAGGATGCTGTGCTATTATTACTATTAATAATAATATTTATTTTAAAGTCTGAGCCTTTCACAGCTGGACCCAAAATTCAGTGCAAACTTCTGGTGTTGACTTGTGCAGCCGTGGCAGGGAAGCTGTTTAGAAGCAATCAGTGAGGTACCAAAAAATTCCTTTGGCTGGTGCTGTTTAGTTACAAACAACAGGAACAACACCAGGCAGCTGAAACAGCCCTCTGTGCTCACAGCAGGCTGGAATAAACTCTCTATTTCCTTAGGTGAAAATAAAAAAACCCCTAAAATCACTCCCACCCCTCTTTCCCTGAAGTTTCATACCCTCTTAACACAAGGTGTTGCCTCAATTTTTTTTTTTTTCCAGTTCTTAATTAGTCAGGAGAAGAGGAATCTTTATTTGGAGCAGCACTAAGCAAACATCCCACTCTTATAAACTCAACCTGTGGAGGAGCTGGAATTTTTTTAAATCCTAATTAAAGCATAAGCTTATATATTTCATCCTGCTTTATAAATAATCAGCTTTATATTGCTCAGGAAAACGGGGTTTGTTATCCGCTCTCTCTCATCTGTGCGTTTAACAGGAAAGACAAGAAGAACCTGTTCTCCACCCTGTGACTTACCTGCAGCACTCTGGCATCCCAGCAGCTCTTCAGGAACATCAGCAGAGCTTTGTGGAGATGATCCCTGGTGGGTTACAGGAGGGGAGGGGTGGCACCATCGCCCTCTTGGATGGGCAGGAGGTGATCCATGTTCTCTGTGGAAATGCTCAGCCCATGCCGGGGCTGTGCTGCTGCGTGGAAAGTGCAGAGTGATCCTGTCTCTGCATCAGCTGCTTCCCTACAGAGATGTGACACGGATCCCTTGGAGGTGACATGGATCCTTTGGAGGTGATATGGATCACCGGGGGTGACACGGAGCCCTCGGAGGTGACGTGGATCACCAGGGGGTGACACAGATCTCTCAGAGGTGACACGGATCATCAGGAGGTGACACAGATCCTTTGGAGGTGGTATGGATCACCAGGAAGTGACACGGGTCCCTCAGAGATGCCACAGATCACCAGGAGATGACACAGATCCCTCGGGTGACATGAATGCCTTGGAGGTGACAGGGATCCCTTGGAGGTGGCATGGGTCCCTCAGAGGTGGCACAGGTCTCTTGGGGGTGACACAGATCTCTTGGAGGTGACGTGGATCACCAGGAGAGGTGCCATGGAACACGAGGAAGTGACACGGATCCCTTGAAGATGCCATGGATCCACTGGAGATGACACAGATCCCTCAGAGGTGCCATGGATCACCAGGAGGTGACACAGATGCCTCGGAGGTGCCATGGATCACCAGGAGGTGACACAGATCCCTCAGGTGACATGGATGCCTTGGAGGTGCCATAGATCCACTGGAGATGGCACGGATCCCTTGAAGGTGCCATGGATCCCTTGGAGGTGCCATGGATCACCAGGAGATGCCACAGAGGACGGGCCCAGCAGCTCGCAGAGATCAGGGTTCCAGGAGCCCTCCAGAGCCGGAATTCCAAACAAATCTTCCCACCTGGAACTGCTCCAGGCAGATTTGCTGAGGAGGAGCCTGGTGTCAGTACCCAGCTGGGAGGACATGACCCAAGCTGTCTAAATTTGTCACGGCAGGGAGGTGGCAGAGAGCAGAGCGTGCCTGCCCCGGGCGGGTACAACGCTGGAAAATCGGGTTCAGCTGATTGTTTACGGTCTCCTGGAGACCAGGGGCTGGGACCTGTGGAGGGATGGGCACTGAAATGGAGACAGCACCACAGCTGGGCAGGACTGGCTGAGATGGGCTCACTTCAGTCTGATATCCATGATTAATTCCCTTCTTCCCTTCAGCAGGGTGGGTTGTGGCAGGGAATTCAGCTGCAGGATCAGACCAGGATGAGTAATTGATTTTCCTATGCCTCAAACCCAACACCAGAGCCCCTGGGTATTTTTTTTTTTGTAACATGAACTTGGAGGGATGTAGCTAAACTAAGGAAGAAAGTCATATTGAAAGAACGTACATGAAAATATTTTGCCTCCACTTTTTCTTGTTCCTTTCTCCTGCTACGTTCCCCTACGAGGAGTCACTTCCCTTTTCAGGAAGGTGTGTTGAGTTCTCTTATCCTGCCCAAACCCTAAAGGGTTGACAACTGCACCTGGAAAATAACTGGAAACCGTGGCCAAAATAGGGATGGAACAAGGAAGAGGCTCAACTTTCTCTGTGTTAAGCACAGAGTGATTTGTGTCAGAAGGGACCTTAAAGATCCTCTTATTCCAATCCCCTGACGTGAACAGAACTTTCCACTACCCCGGGGCGCTCCGAGCCTCACGCAGCCCGGCCTTGGGCGCTTCCAGGGATCCAGGGGCAGCCACATTTCAGGCCCTGTCCGATGGCTGAGAATCGGTGAGCTGCAAAAGGCTTCTGTGAAGTTTTTTTTGAGGGGATTTTTGCCGGCACAGGAGACAAGGCGGTGCTTTCCCCAGGCCCCACTAGATGTCAGTGTGCCCTGCGGGTCCGGGCTGCGGGTGATGTTCCGAGCTGAGCTCAGACTGCTCCGGGCCCCAAAGAAAGTTGTGCTGCTGTTGTTGTTGTTGTGTTCCTGCCTTTGGGAATCACAGACTCGCCAAGGTGGAAGAGCCCTCCAGGACCATCCAGCGCCGCCAGCATCACCCCAAACCCTGTCCCCAAGGGCCACATCCAGACTCCTCCTGAGCACTCCCACACACTCCACCCCAGTGACTCCAAACCTCCCTGGGCAGCTCAGCCCAAGGCCTGACCACTCTGCCAGGGAAATTTTCTGTCCCAATCTCCAACCTGAGCCCGCCCTGGTGCCATTTGAGGCCATTTCCTCTCCTCCTTTCCCTGCCCCTCCTGTCAGGAGTTGTGCAGAGCACTGAGGTCCCCCCTGTGTCACCGTTAGGTCAGATGTGACATACACGCATGTGATCAGAGTCTAAGAAGAAAAAAGTTTTTTATTCTGTGTGTTCTTCATTTTATATACTCTTAACACAGTGTGATCTTAAGTCATTAGCTACATCACAATAACTTATTATATTCATTGGTGCAGAGCAATTAACGTCAATATAATTGGCAAAAGTTTTACAGAAATTCGATAAGGCATGCACTACTTATGCACTTAGTCTAGCTTACAAAGATTTTCATGTATCTTTTCCAATCTGTTTCCTTGCTGACGGCCTCGTCTTCTTCCTTGCTATGGATACACTTGAAACTCATCAATTGTTATTTCTTCTATTAACTCAGCTTTGCTTGCAGGCCAGCTGTCAAACCCCTCCATACCCCTGAGCCTCCTTTTTTCCAGGCTGAGCCCCTTTCCCAGCTCCCTCAGCCTCTCCTCATCAGATCCATATTCCAGCCCCTTCCCAGCTCGTTTCCGTTCCCTGGACACACTCCAGCCCCTCAATGTCTTTTTTAAAATGAAGACCCCAAAACAGGGCACAGGACTTGACTGTGGCCTCACCAGTGCCGAGCACAGAGGGAATGGGCACCCGGATGGGTGAGCACACATTTGGGGATGCCTTGGGGTGGCTGAGTCTCATAGATGGACAGCCCTTCCCAAAGGAATGGGCTTGAAACCATAAACTGCCTTGGGAACATTGCAGACATCAATATCTGAACTGGAAACCTCAAAATCTGACCTGGAAATCTCAATGTCTGAAATGGAATCATGTTTGTTCACCACCAGGCCGCATCACCCAGAAGCATTTATTAAGACTCTCCCAATATTCTTCTGGAATAAGAAGCTGTAATTTTTCCCTCTGTTTTGTGGGTGCCTTGTGCAGGCTGCCCTAGAGCAGAGGCTGGACAGAGCTAAAGAATAAAGCAGGGATTTATTCAAAGGATTTCCTCCATGGATGCACCTTGGGCAGCACAAGAGCCCAGCCAGGGCTGCACCCAAGATGAACCAAAATGGCCCCAAAATGCACGAGCGGGCACGGGGTCTCTCCCTGGGATCAGTTCTGCTCCATTTGCACCTTGCAGTTCATTGTCCCATTCCAGCTTTAGCCCCTGCAGTCCCACCCTGCTTGTTTTTCTCTCTCCAGCGCACGGTGTTTGTGTGGAGCCATGATATTTTCTGAAAAATCTCTTTGCCAGGATTTTTTCTCCTGAGAAGCTGAGAAGTCTCAGAGGAAAAGAAGAACGATAATTATCTGCTGCTGTGGAATGCAACAGGTGCATCTTTGATTGGTCTCATGTGGTTGTTTCTAATTAATGGCCAGTCACAGTCCATCTGTCTTGGACTCTCTGGTCAGTCACAAGATTTTATTCTCAATCCATTCTTTCCTTTCCTTTCAAGCCTTCTGATGAAATCCTTGCTTCTTTTAGTATAGTTTTAATATATCTTTTTCTTTTAATATAATACAGATAATAAACTATTAAATCAGCCTTCTGAAACATGAAGTCAAGATTCTCATCTCTTCCCATGTCAGGGCTGTCTGCAAACTTCTACATTTGTGCTCTTGGGCTGAGATTTGGGTCATTTGTCCTTGGTGCCCAGCTGGAGCAGGAATTGTTTTGTCTCCCTGCTCTGTGCACAGAGCTCACCATCCCATAATATGAAGCCCAGACCCACACACTAAAGCAGCACAGAACCTGAAAAACAGAAAAGCTCAAACCTGAGGCATCATTGAGAATGCTGCCATGGGAGGGATCCTTTGGGAAGTCCAAGCCTTCCAAGGGCAGATCTTTGCATCAGCCCCTGAGCTCCCCCGCCCTGCAAAGGTCAGGGATGTTTGTGCCTGATGCCTTTGGTGCAAATGATTCCAAAGTGAAGAACTGGCCCAGCATTGGATCCAGATGTGGCTTCAGAGTCCCCGACCCTCCCTGTCCGTGCTGGATGTGTTGGAGCTTTCCTCATCCCATGTTCTGGGCCTGCCTCAATCACAGACATTTCACTCTTGATTTATTTTTTTAAAAAAATTTAAATTCCCACTGCCACTATATCATCAACTCCTGGCAGATCTATAAAAATCTACTTGTGCTGTTTCAAGGGACTGTCTCTCAAATAATGTTAATATTCCTGAAGTTTGGTATTTAACAAAAAAAAAAACCAAACCATTGCTGGTGACGAGGCAGGAGAGGATCCCTCCTTCAGATGTTTGATGTACATCTGAACTGGAAGTTTGGCAGAGCCTTCCCAAAGCCTGAACAAGTATTTGGGTCAGGTATTTGAGCATTTTTCTCTTTTATTTGTTCCATGATGGATGTACAGGGCCAGCCTGAGATGCTCTCTAAGGGAAGAGCCGTGCTGTTCAATGTAAAGCAGATTAGGGGATGTAAATTCAAACTGAAGTGCAGCAACAGGGAAATATCCACCCCATTGATCTCATCACCACAGAAAATATTAGGGGAAATGCCTGAGCTGACCAGGCTTTCTGGTCTGTCAAGGTCTCCCCAAGGTGATGATGAAGTGGATCCCTAAATAGCAGCCCTAAATTAAAATTTAGAAAATCTTTCTGTTTCAGCAAACAGTAGAGGTGTGTGATCAACTATTTGTAGAATTACTCAGTGTCAATGCTCTGAAATGTATAGGATATTTAGAAATTATTAATCATTTAATGCATCTCAATAACACCTTTTCCTCCCACAAGGCATAGAAGCATTCTTCTGCCCAGCATAAGTCTGACATGGTGATTTTTTTGAACCCTGAAGCACTTTCACAGAATACCAGAGTCACTGAGGCTGGAAAAGCCATCCCAGTCCAGTTTGTGACCAATCCCCACCTTGTCCCCAACCCAGAGCACCGAGTGCCACATCCAGGCCATCCTTGGACACCTCCAGGGGGGATTTTCCACAGCAATGTGCCCTCGTGGTTCTGCACAATTCCTAAATCACAATATTTCTCAATCCTGGGGTTGCTGTGACATCATTTTCCTTTTGGGGCTAGATCTTCATGAAGAGAATCCTAAAAACTCTACAGGCTAATAAACCACAGCAGACACTGAAATAATTCTGAGTAATTAGAATAATAAATCATAATTGTTGGTAAGGTCAGGAGTGGAGAAAGCCAAGGAGGAGAAAGCATTTTTGTGCTGTGTGAAAGGATCAAAGTGTTTGTGACCCAAATTTTCTGCTCAGGCTCTGCTGAGTGGTCAGAGCTCTGCTGACTTCTCATTAATTGCCCTTGGGCTGCTGCCAAAACAGAATGTTCTGCTCCTGAGAACAAATTCCAAGGATGGAGGTTAAAATGGACACAGGAGGGGTTTCACAGCCTTGGGCAGTCAGGGATGGGGCTGCTCAGGGAAGCTGCTGGAGGGCACAGGTTCCTCTTGAGGCCGAAACAGAAATATCTGGGTTTTGGATGAAGAAACACAAATCTCTGGAGTCTGGACCAAGAAAGTTTCTCTGAAACTCTGTCCTCCCCTTTGAGTGCAGAACTTGCTGCAGGAAACTTCTCCTGGGGGAGCTCAGACATTGCAGGAGAGCAGGACTTTCCCATGGAACCCTGAGTTTGGAATTTTAATGAAAGCTCAGGAAAGTGGGAATCAGCTGAAACCCAGTGGTTTGCAGAGGGCCACGTCATGCTCCAGCCAACATCACTGCAATAGTCCAAAATGGTTTGAAAAATCCTTCTTTTAGTGAATCCCAAGTGAAGAACCCTGAATTCTCACACCTTTGTAGACAAAACCAGAAGGGAGGGGTGTGTGTGTGTGGGCATGTGTGTGTTTTGTTTGGAAATTTTTAATGTTGGATTTTTAAAATCCATTTATAAAGCAGGGATGAGGTTTGTAGCACATAGGTTTGAATTTCAGGTAATGAAGAGTGAAAATGTCTGCATTCCCTCTGAGTTGTCTCTTTTGCTTCAGAACAGCCAAAAGAGCCCTCACAGATGTCTCAGGGTTGACTCCTTCCAAATCCTTTTAGGTTTTTCTTCAAGAATTTCTCTTAAAATTAAAAATGTTTTGTTCTTCTAGGTTTTAACTATGTTTCCCCATGACTTTTATTTATTGGCAACAGAGGTGGGGAGATGTTTTATTTTCCCGTGGTGTCAGACTTTGGGCTCTACTTAACCCCATAGCTTGATTGGAAAAGACCTCCAAGATCATCAATCCTACCTTTGACTTTTGATTTTAAAGAAAAATCAAAATTCTTTTTCTAATGGGAGCAGAGCACCAGTCTGGCTTGGATGGGAACATCTGACTGCTGCCTTTGCTATAGAGAATAAATTCCTTAAAAATGGCTATTTAAAGAGTGTGGAGGAACATCATTTGCAGCTGAATTCTCCAGGTTTTCTGTAGCCCCTTCAGACCCTGGAAGTGCTGTGAGGTCTCCACACAACCTTCTCTTCTCCAGGCAGCTCCACATTTCTCATCCTGTCTCCGCAGGGAATTTCTCTCCAGTCTCCTTCTCAACTTCATGGCCCTGTGGGGTCACTTGTTCTGTGTCCCCTCCCAATCTCCCACTCACCCCCAATTTCTGCCCCAGTGGCAGAATGAAAACCAGGAAGGTCTTGGCTCCATGTAAGGCCTGCTCAGCAATAATAAAAAAGAATTAATAAAAATCTTTGTATTATCCCTCCTGTATGCAGCACAAACCCAAAGCACAGCTTCATCCCATCTACTGGGGGAAAAAAAATAATTCAACTTACCCCAGCCAAAACCAGCAGAGATGGCAATAATGACAATTATGAGTTTTGGGATGCAGCAGAGAAATGAAATCCAAAAAAATGGATCCAAGAAATGGTTCACATTTAGCCATTGGTAACTAAGACACAGATTTCCCCCCAGAACTGGCAGACTGACTATTAGCAAAATGATTTTTGTATCACTACGATTTGCCTCAGGGTATGAAAACCATGAAGACATTTGTAGGTGAAGATCTTATATATTATTTTAAATAATTGAATCTCCTTGCAGGTTATGTGAAAAGTAAACCCAAGACTTTGTGCTTTATTTTCTGAGAGGTGCCCAGGCAGTAAAGGTTGTTTTATCACCAGTCCCAGAAGTCAGTGTGCCTGTTGAGGTTGGCAATGCCTCTTAAACACAATCAGTCAGGCTTTATCACCCAGAAATGTGAGACAACAAAGCTGGTTCTGGTCTCAGTTTCAGCAGATACCAATCTGGTGACTGGCTGGGATCAGGAGTCTCCTCAGTAAAATAATTTCTGAGGCAAAAATTCAGGTCTTGTTTGGGTTGTATTAAGGGTTATTGACTGATATTTTTAAGGGTTACTGGCTGATTTGGGAGTGGAGTCCCAGCTTTATCACCTGCCACAAAGGGCCCTTGTGAAGGTAATTCTGAAATCATTGTACCCCTGGCTCTGGGATCCCTGGGATCAGACTCCTGGAATCACACAATGGCTTGGGTTGGGAGAGATTAAAGTTATTTATCCCTCTGCCATGGGCAGGAACACTTTCCAAAGGACCAGGTTGCTCCAAATTGTCCATTTTCTGTGGATCTTGCTCAGAAATTTGCCAGTTTGGAGGACCAGTGTGGGTAAAGATTGCTGAGGATGAAGGAAGTGGGGGAGCAAACGAAGCTGCAGCATCAGCCCTGGGTCTGGTTCCTGCTTTTCGGCAATCCCTGGGCCAGTGGAGGAGAAGTCACAAAAAGAAAACATCTCACCGAGGCACAGCCAATAATCCTCACATTACATGCTGAAATGGAGCCTGTTTTGTTGTGATCCTAATCTCAGCCCTCTGCTTCCACATCCAAACACGTCTGGGTGGGAGACAAATTTCCTCTCCATCCCAAGGAATGCCCGTACCGAGCCTGGGCCTGGTCCTGCTGTTTTAACCTATTATCTTCACTTTTTTGTCCTTTTTTTTTTTTTTTTCATATTTTAGAGTTTGACAGCCTCAGCAGCTCTTCAGCCTGTCTGAAGGTTCCTCAGAGGGTCCCTCCTCTGCAAAGACCATGTCAGGAACATTAAATCTGTAATTACAGACAAAATTAGCCTTTGCTGGGCACGAGGCCTATCTCTAAATCAAACTGGCGTGAGGCAGGGTGGTGCTACTGGAACAGGCTCAAAATCAAGTTATGAACCATGACTTGGCTCAAATTCTCTCCCTAGTCCTCAGTCATTAGGTTTGATGTATACAGGAATTTTGCAGGGACACACTGGAATTTCCAATTTATTTTTGATCAAAGTCTCCACAGAACGGGGCAGGAAAGTTTTGGCAGTTCAGGGACAAGTTCTGTTATCGCTGAGATCTTTCTTAGGTTCATAAATACAACAATTTCAATTAAATGTGCTGATAAATTAGGAAACATGAATTCCAACCTTCCTGCTAGATCAGACTGACACTCAATTAGGCTGCAGCTACTTCAGTGATCTCCTGATCATTGCCACTTAGCACACTTTGGCTCAGAGCACAGAGCAGGCTCTGAGCACACAAACTGGGCTCTTTTTGGGTTAAATCAAACCACACAATGTTCCAGTGTTGCTCTTAATTCTCCCCAATTATTTCTACACATTCAGCCTACAGGCCCAGACTGAATCCAGCCCCTTGAACATCTATCATCCTCACATCAGATACTCAACACTGGTTTTTCACTCCATAAATCCACTTTTATCAGGCCTTGTGTTCGCTGATGTCGATTCAGCCTTAAATTTGCAGTTTGTTTGACAAAAATCACTTGGAGAACATTTCTGAGGGGTCCTCAGACCCCACAGTGAAGCTGTTGGCTGTGGATCCATCCCCCTGCGTGAGCATTTTGGATTTAAAAGCTGCCTTTAAAATCCTTGTGCTGTCAGAATTTGCCAGAAGTTGCAGGAGGAGCATCTGGAGTGTGGCATTTGCAAGTTGTCCCTTTTGACAACGGATAACAAATGAACATCCAGCGATTCCTGAGCAGCGTGATGGGGCCTGAGGATGTAAACAAAGCTGAAAAGTTTGGATTGAAGGGATGAAATCCAAAAATAGAGGCTGTGTTGGGCGAGTGGTAACCTCTGAATATTCAGCAGTGGGGTTTCTAAACCTCGTGGTGTTGTTGTGGCATCAGAATTATCAAAGAGAGAATTTGTGAAAACATCCAAATCCTTCTGGATGGATGGGAATGGGCAGTAAGGGAGAGGAGCAGGGGCAAAAACGAGGGAAGGAAGCACTTGTGCCTCATGGCAAACTGGTTAAAGTGGAAAGAACTGGGACAAAACAGCCATGGAATCAGAGAATCACAACTTCTCACCAGGGGTGGTGCACTGTGGTATTTACAGGGATCCCCAGGACGAGGTGAGAGATGAGTGAATCTGACTCCATGTTCTTAGAAAGCTGATTTATTATTATATCATCTATATTATATGATATAAAAGAATACTATCCTAAACTATCCTAAAGAAAGAGAAAGGATAAAGACAGAAGGCTCAACAAGAATGATCATGAAAAACTCGTGACTGACTCCCCAGAGTCCAACACAGCTGGCTGTGATTGGTCATTAATTAAAAACAATTCACATGGAACCAATCAAACATGCCCAGTTGGTAAACAATCTCCAGCCACATTGCAAAGCAGCAAAACAGGGAGAAGCAAAGGGGATAATATTGTTCTTTCTCTGAGGCTTCTCATCTTCCCAGGAGAAGAAATCCTGGCGAAGGGATTTTTCAGAAAATGTGACAGTGACAGTGGAGAAACACTCTGAGAGCAGGGACAGGGCCTGAGGGAACACCTGGAGCTGGGCCAGGAGGGATTTAGGTTGGATTTTAGGGCAAGGTTCTTGCCCAGAGGGTGCTGGCACTGCCCAGGGGATGGGCACAGCCCTGAGGCTGCCACAGCTCCAGGAGCCTTTGGCCAGCGCTGCCAGGGATGCCCAGGCTGGGCTTGGTGGGCTCTGGGCTTGGATTGATGATCCTGTGGGTTCTTCCCACTCAGGATATTCCATAATTCCATGATTCTTTGATAAACAGAGCCTGAAAGTCCGTTTGCCTCCAGGACATGAGTCTTTGGCTGATCTACATAAAAGCTGCCAAAGCAAATCTTTTTCTTTATGTAGTAATAAAGAGATGCCTTTAATTTGGTGAAAACTTGCTTTCAGCTACTTGTCAGCTACGTAAACTCAATTCAGATTAAACAAAAAGAGAAAAAAACCTCTTTGTTTTTCCACAGGTTCTTGTTAAAGTAACTCCTACAATTACTCCTGGAATTGTTCCTCCCAGCTGTGATAATGCCACAGACATGGACCACCCTGCCAGCCTGTCACATTTAAAATATTACTCCTGGAATAATGAAAAATTGCCACTTTCTCACTATGGCTTCATGATTTATGTGCAGTTCCTCAGAGATTGATCCGTTGGTTTGTTTCCTTACCTGCAATGAATGAAGAATATTTTAAAAAACACTTAATGCTGGATCTGGTGCAAATGAGATAATTTTATAGTGACTTGTTTCGTTGTTTCCAGAATAATTGGACATTATTACCTGCCCACCATGTGTGAACTATGGGTCTCTGGAGGGGCTAAATGCCTTCAGTGGATGTTTCCTCAATATTTCCATGGAGTTCATCAGCTCTGTTCCTACAGGAGCTTTTACCAGATGGCTCTCCAGCCCAGGAATGACATTTCACATTTTCCATCTATTACTCACTGATGGAAAATAGAACAATTTGATTTGTAGCTTTTGACTGACTCACTCCTGTACCTGCACTAAGGAATTGTGTCCCAGGGAGGTGCAATTGGGAAGGAGTTTGTTGTGACCTGCAGTGGGATCAATACAATATTGAAGGGCACAACTTCCTCTCCTTTATGATGGAAGAACAAAGTGGGGTTTGTAAGGCTGGTCCTGGGATGGTTTGGCAAATAAAACAGAAAAATTTCTTAAAAATTCATCAAGAATCCATAGTAATTTGGAACTGCTTCTGGGAGAGAAGCAGGAACAGAGGTCACCTCATCTTTGGTGCTTTTTGGGCAGTGGGGAGCTGAGGGCAACATATAACCCAAGCCTCCCTTTGTTTCCAGCTGGGAAATGTTTAGGCAGCATTATTTTATTTTATTTTATTTTATTTTATTTTATTTTATTTTATTTTATTTATTTATTTTATTTTTATTTTTATTTTTATTTTTATTTTTATTTTATTTTTATTTTTATTAATTTAATTTGGTTTTGTTTTTATTTTTTTTTTATTTTTATTTTTATTTTTATTTTTATTTTTATTTTTATTTTTATTTTTAATTTATTTTTAATTTTTATTTTTATTTTATTTTACTGGAGGGTTTTGTTACACTTTTTTTACATAAATGAACCTTTGATATGTTCAGTGCCCTTGTGTCCAATAAGCCACCAACATTCCATTTGTCACCAAAGATCTTCAGCATGGGTCAGGTGGCAGGAAATGGCCACTTTTGAGAAGATATTCAGAAAACTGCTGTTCCCACACATAATCCTGCCTGTGCTGTCAGGGTTTGCAAGCCAGGAGCTGGATCTGAAGACAAACAAGGTCTGGTTTGTGTTCCTGCCATCCTTGGTATTCTCCTTCGCTACATTTTTCCTTTCAGGAGGAGCTGGAGCTGCTGCAGAGAGCCCAGAGGAGGCTCCAGGATGGGCAGAGGGATGGAGCAGCTCTGCTGGGAGGAAAGGCTGGCACAGCTGGCATTGTTCACCTGCACAGGAGAAGCTTTGGGCTGAGCTCAGGGTGGCCTTGCAGGGCCTGAAGGAGCCCCAGGAAAGCTGAAGAGAGACAATTTCCAGGGGATGCAGGGATAGCACACAGGGAATGGCTTCAGACTGAAAAATTACAGGTTCAGATCCGATATTAGGACCAATTTCCTCCCTGTGAGGGTGGGTAGGGGCTGGGATGGAATTCCCAGAGCAGCTGGGGCTGCCCCTGGATCCCTGGCAGTGCCCAAGGCCAGGTTGGACACTGGGGCTGGAGCAGCCTGGCACAGTGGGAGGTGTCCCTGCCCATGGTTGGAGTCGGATGATTTTTAAGGTCTCTCCCATCCCAAACCCCTCTGTCCTTCCCAGGTATTTTTCCCTGCTCATTCCAGATGTTTCTGCTCAGGAGGTCCCTCAGCCCTCACTCACTTGGCAGCACTTTGGCCAATAATCCCCAAAGTGTTTGAAGAGGTGAACAAGGAGATCACCAACAGCTCCAGCCATGCCTAAAGTGTGAAAAAACTCCATAATTTGAAGTAGAACATGAAAGAGGCTGCTTTGGAATGGCAAAGGAGCTTCCCAGGGCTTCCCCAAACCCTTGGGGTGTCTGAAAATTCTCCACTTTTCAGTAAGCTGATCCTACAAAACCTTTTTGCTCCAATATCTCTTCCCTGGCTCAAGTCCTCTTCTGACATGGGGGTTACTCCTCTCCAGAGCTCTCTGGCCTCTAAAAATATTCCTGACTGGAATCGTTGGGATATTTTTGAACACAAGAGAAATGTTTATGCTGGGAAATCATTCTTTTATGGTGGCAAGGAGCTGGATGTGGGGTGACTGCTGCTTGTTCCTTGAACTGTGCTGTTTATTGGTTTTGTCTGTGTTATCTCCATCCCTGTCTTCTCCTCCCAGGCAATTTTGGGCCATGACTACCTGTTATTGTGTCTGCTTTCCCAAATAACCCCACTGGAGTCTGGAAGTGTTGCTGAAGCCTGTTATGAAAATTTGACAAGGTGGAAATCAAAGAAAGGAGCAGATCATATGCAGAGTTGCACCATATTATTTCGATGTCAGAAAATCAAATGGAAAGGCTTTTTTTCCACTTTCCTAAAAAAAAAAGAAGAAGAAGAAAACCTCATTTTTATTCATAAAAGAGGCTGCTTCTTTAGCTGGAAAGAATTTCTCCCCCTCTCACTAGGAATATAAATAATGCAAGTAGAAGTGAACAGAGAAGCCACATTAATCATGCATGTATGGATATATTTTATTTCAAAATTATTTTCTTAAATCTAAAAAACATCCATGACTGTCTTATTTGAGTACAGTAGTTTTCATAATATAGTGGACATATATAAGTATTTATTTCTTCCCTCAGAGACCTGGGTTTTTAAAACATTTTTCTTTTTAATATCCAGAATTCATGTAAGGTTTAGGATTGACTTAGGCTGAGGCCATAATTCTTCAAGGGCTTGTGCACATGCCTGACTGGAGGAATGTAAGTCCCTCTCAGTTCAATAGAACAACTTTGTCTAAGTTAAATGCTTAAGGAAGATCAAAGCCTGAGCCTAACTTCCCAAATACAAGTCAGGAATATTCGTTATAATGATCTAAGCCATGCACAAAAATAAAAATAACCTTTGGAAAAGCCACTGCAGTTTCAAACATGACAGGATAAAGCAGAGGTGAGAGGTGGAGCCCGGATCCGTGCTGGCCCCAGGAGTTACCCCCACAAGAAAATCAACTTTTGCAGGAGAGGTGGGAGGCAAAGCAGGGCAAGGGAAACCAGGGACTGGAAAAGAGCTGAGCTCTCTTCCAAGAGAGTTTTAAACTGCAAAAAGAGGTAGAAAACCATGCTGAAAACACTCCTGGCCCTGACTTTCTGTGCAAACCCTGCTGGAAAAAGCTTCAGCACGGAGCCCATTGCACTAGTGAGATGTAAATATTGGTAAATATTCACAATCTATTTAAATATTTACAATATGTAAAATATATTTAAATATACAATTTAATAATAAATTTCATAAATTACAATATATAAATATACTGTAAACATTTACCAATATATTGGTAAATATTTACAATGTAATTTAATATTTACGATATTTTAAATATAATAAATATACCCTTTAAGAATAAATTTAATAAATGAAAAGTTATAAATAAACTGTAAATATTTATCTATATGTAAATATTGGTAAATAGTTACAATATATATTTAAATATTTGTAATATTTAAAATATATATTAAATATACCATCTAAGAATAAATTCAATAAATTACAAAATATAAATATATTGTACATATTTACCATATTTAAAATGTATATTAAATATACCATTTAATAATAAATTTAATAAATTACAATATATTTAAATATTTAAAATATTTAAAATTGCAAGAGAGACCCAGAGTGGCTGGACCTGAGCTCTGTGGTGAGCAGGGAGGAGGTTTCCAGTTTCCAGCAGGGAATTCAGCAGACAGTTGCTGCTCCAGAGGCATCTTTTCCCCCTTTTTTTGTGTGGGTCGGGCTTTTTTTCCATCTGTGAGGTTATCAGGGAGTTCATGGGGCTGCTAAAGAAGTTGAGGGCTGATTGAAGGGAGGGGCGTGCTGGAAACTTTTTGAAAAAAAATTAATTTCCTGTCGAAATATGTTTTGTGCCTCGGTGAAATAGCAGGACCTGAACGTGCCTCTGGTTTTAATAAAAATGTTTAGGGCTTGGTTTTTGTTTTTTGTCAGTCGGAGAAAATTCAGCCATCTCCACTACAAAGCCTCTTCTCCATGTGAGGGAGCAGATGGGAAGTTTGGATGGCCAGATGGTGAGCAGGGATTCTGCAGGGCTGGAGGGACATTTCTCCTCCTTTCCCATGGAGATCTGAGCCCGTTCAGTTCCCCAAAGAGGGAAGGGAAGGCTCCAGGTGTCGGGAGCCAGCACATCCCTCTGGCTGCCCTGGGTGACTCCAGACCCTGCAGGGGCTCCGAGACCTTGGCATGGAGTCACAGACACCTGTGCCTTCCATTTTAGCCCATGGAAACAATTCCCAACTTTGTGTGAGGAGTTACAAGCTGCAAGGGTTTGAGTAGAATGACAGTGAATTTGTCACAGGGTGAAAAAGTAGAATTTTGGGGATTTAGAATGGGGGTTCAAGAGGCAAAATGGAGGAATCTTGGTGTGTCCTGTGCTTCTTCTTCTTGTCCTCCATCTTCTGCTGTGATGGTGGCACTTCTGGATTGGTTTAGGATAGAGACAGACTGTGTAACACAGGTGATAGGGATTGGAAAATGATTGTAAATAAAGTACAGCAGTGTCTTGGTTTGAAAAGGAAGTGAGTTTTTTGGGAGTTTGTGGTCAAACTCCTAAGTGCTCAGATTTGAATATTGGCATCTGGTGTGGTTACTGAGGACATGGATTCACTTCTGAGAACTCAGGGGGTTAAAGTAGAGAACTCCCAGGAGAAAGCTCTAAAAGTGGCAATTTGATTGAGAATCCAAGGTTTTGTCTCACTGTGCTGTGTTGGAAATTTGGTGGGGGGAGGAGGAATGTTTTTAGAAGGTTTTCATTCTGAGTTTTGTGTGTGTTTTTTTTTTTTTTACATATTGTAAGTTAATAAAGTTTTTTTCCCCTGGATTCCTGAGTTAGAGCCTGCTTTGCTCTATTCCTACTCCCGCCTCACAGCAAACATGAAGGAGAACATATTTCCATGAAGACACCAGCATTGCACCAAACCATGACATGTTGTTTGTGGTATAAAAAGTTAACACCACCCCAAGGGCAGTGGCTGTGCCACAACCCAACCAGCAGGTCAGAGAAAGAATGGAATAGGTAACAGAAAATGAACAGCCTTGAAAAGCAGAACTGAGGAATCTCCACTTCTTCTTTGGTCGCAGGGCTGGGAAAAAAAGAGACTTTTTAATACCTTGGAGCCATCTCAAGCACAGAAACCTGAGATCCAGGAGCAGCTCCCGTGTCAGAAATGGTGGAAGGAAGGATGGATCAGGCTGAGGGAGACAGGGGAGAAGAGGGAATATCTGAAAAATCCTGCAGCAATCATGGAGGAGTGCAGAGGAGACCACAGATGTCTCTGGGGTGCAGAGGAGACCACAGATGCTCTCTGGGATGCCAGAGGAGCCCTGGAGTTGAGGTGCTCACCCCAAAAGTTGTCCTCATCTTTGTCCCCTTTCTGCACCCTGGGTCACTGACTGCATCCACATCAATTTACATCTTCGGGGAGAGAGATCTTGGTTATAACAAATCCTCCAAGCACACCTGGAAATATTTTCTCTGCGGTATTTAAAACACACACAGAGCCTTGGTATAAAATAGGATGATGTGAACATTTCCCATTTTCTTGCAGGGAACTCTCTGGGATGGGCTTTTCATCAGCTCTTCCTCCATGGCCACTGCCCCGAAATTGCATTTATTTGCTACTGAAACCCTTTTATTTTACTTCAGTATTTGCACTGCAGCATGGCTGGTAAAAGGTTTTTAAAGCAGTGGTTGCTCAATGGGAGGACTGATGTTTTATTTCTTTGTTCAAAACAAACTGAATGAAACTTGAGGAAAAAATTTCAGTTTATTGGCTTTCCTGGCTCCTGAATGCCTATTAGCAATTTGCAATTATTTTACACTCACTTGTCCTAATTTGTTCAGAAGATGTTTTAGTGTTTTTTGCAGTTATGAGGGGTTTTTTTTAAGAGTTTGATGTAGACTTCCAGTACCTCATACTCCAAATTTGAAATTAGAACAGTTGAGACTTAACACCATTAATGCATATTCTGTGTTACATCAGTAAACAAGTGCAGCTTTTTCAACCTGGGGTGGAGAATGAAGAACTTAAAGCCTCTTAAAATTTTCCAGAAGTGAAGAATTTATTTTCTGTATTTTAAAGAAAAATCAGAAAAAAATCCCCCTGAGACAGGCCTGTGCTGATCTAGATTTAAAGATTAAAAGCACAAACCCTTGTGTCCTACACCTTTCAGAGATTTAGTTACAGAGGTCACTGTAAGATTTGTTGTCTCAAAATATGGAGTTTCAGGGGAAAAGAGTGTGATAAGAATATCTTGGCTATGCAAGTCATGGAATATCATCCACAGGGTGGAAGCTCGAATGTGCAGAGCAGATTTTCAGCTCTTTTGAACTCTGGTGGTGCCAGTGAAATAAATCAAAATTGGACAGTCAGCATGAGCTGAGTTCCTATTTTGAGGTCTAAAATTTGGAAATGCCAACGAGCAGCAGTGAGTAAGAGGATGGAATCAAATCATCAAATCACAAGTTGTGGCAAAATATCTCCAGGCTCAGAAATAGATGGTTTGAATTTTTAAATTGTGGAAGCACCCCAAAAATTCACAGCCAGCAGGGAAGGGATTGGGATTGATCCCCCACAGGTGATTTCCCACCTGCAGAGCTGGGCCCAGCCCAGGGAGGAGCTGGAGCTGCTGCAGAGAGCCCAGAGGAGGCTCCAGGATGAGCAGAGGGATGGAGCAGCTCTGCTGGGAGGAAAGGCTGGCACAGCTGGCATTGTTCACCTGCACAGGAGAAGCTTTGGGCTGAGCTCAGGGTGGCCTTGCAGGGCCTGAAGGAGCCCCAGGAAAGCTGGAGAGAGACAATTTCCAGGGCATGCAGGGACAGCACACAGGGAATGGCTCCCACTGATAGAAGGAAGGCTTATGTTGGATATTAGGAGGGAATTGTTCCCTGTGACGGAAATGAGGGGCTGGGATGGAATTCCCAGAGCAGCTGTGGCTGCCCCTGGATCCCTGGCAGTGCCCAAGGCCAGGTTGGACACTGGGGCTGGAGCAGCCTGGGACAGTGGGAGGTGTCCCTGCCATGGCAGGGGTGGCACTGGGTGGGATTTGAGGTCCCTTCCCAGCCCAAACCATTCCATGATTTTGTGATGAACCCAATCAGGTTTCTCCCCTGGATCTGTAGCTCCTCATAGAGACAATCTTTGCCTCAAGAAGTCAAAATCTGCAACTGAAGATAAGAAAGGCACAGACAAAGTGATTTCCTCCTTTTTTTCCAGCAGATCAGCATCACCTCCAGAAGTAGAACCTGCTCTTCAAACTGCTGGGACCTCCTTGGGCCATGCCTTGGGCTGAGGCTGGGCACTGCCAGTACCCGTTTCAAAGCCCATGGGGATAAAAATGAAAAAATGTTTAGATAGTTGTATTTTATATCCCTCATGCCGTTAAAGTGACATTATCTGGGGCTATGAGGCAACAGAGAATCAGAATAATTTACCTGAAGAACAGTTTTGTTTTGCTTTATTGCTGACAATAATATTGCTGATATTCATTGATATTTAATAAAATATATATTAAAATATATAATATAGATAATTATATATAATATAAAATATGGAATATATAGTGTACAATATACAATCCATTATATATTATATATTATATAATATATATTATATATTATATAATATATATTACATATTACATATTATATATTATGTATTATGTATTATATAATATATATATATATATATAATATATTATATATTATATATTATATATTATATATTGTATTTTATATTTTATATATTATTTTATAGTTAATATTTTATACAATACAATATATAATATATACAACTCTATAAAAATATAGATATATTTAAGAAAAATATTGCTAACAATAATTCTGAAAATGCAGGTAAATTGTGAGCATGGGGAGACCCTGACGTGGCAGAACTTTATTGTAAATGCTGCAAAAGGAGAAGGATGCATTTGGTGTTGAAATACAAATGAAAGAGTCAAATCTCTGCCTTCCAGTCCCCTCAATTAGATGAGATAATTTCACTAAGTTGAGAGATTGGTGCTCAATTAATGATTCCTGCAGGAATTCTGCCTGAGACATTTTGGGTTTCCCTCCTCTTTGGTAAGCTGAGAAATGAAGAGCTCTTGAGCACAGCCCTAAATAAATTGTAACTATCTGAGTACTCCCTGGTGGAATTCCTATGGGACAGCAGAGCTTTGGTCCTCCTTGTCCCTACTCCTTCTGAGAGTGCTCAGGGCCAGCAAAATGAAGAAATTTTAAAATATTTCAGCTCCAGCTGTTGGTGCAATAGCAGCTCTGAATTACTTAGGCCTTGCCTTATTATCTTGATGTAAAATTCTTTATACACCCTTCCAAAATGCACAAATCCTCAGCAAAACACCTCTGGCTGGTTTTATTGTTTGTGTAAATCACAGCTGATGTGCTGAGTGGGGAAAAAAAAAAAGTCAACAAAATTAGCAACTTTTAAGGATAAACAAATTTGGAACTGAAAAGAAGGCGAATAAATGAACCAGGGCAGTGCAGGGACTGTTCTGGGAGCCACTGATTTTTTCCTGAAATAATGAAGTGAATCATTATGAGGGGAGAGAATGAAGGGATGAAAGTGGCTTTTATAAAGTGCAAAGGATGGCAGGTAACTGCATTTTGACACTGGCTTTTCTTACAGTTGAAATTGTCCTGTTACTTCTTTAAAAAGTTCATCACTCTTAACAACCCTGCTGCGTTTATTTTAATGAGCAGCAGGCCAATCATGGAGTTAAGCAGCTATTCTTGATAATTTTCAAAAGTTTTTTGGTTTGGGTTTTGGGGTTGTTTTTTTTTTTTTTTTAAATCATAAAAAGGGAAAGTGCTGCTGTCCCAGAAAATATCCAAGATTTGCTAATGGTAAAAAATAGGATAAGTGGTAAAGTTACTGCATTCATCAGTCAACCACCCCAAAACATTTGCAACCCATTACAGATTTCAAAACTTGGCTGGGAGTCCTGAGGTTCCTTGTAAGCAACTTTCTGCACTTGTGCCAAATGTAGGAAAAGTAGAAGGTACTGCTGAAACATGTGCTGAGGAAAATACCTGACTCTTTGCTGCTGCAGTAGTAATACTAGCAATAATTGTAATTATAATTATAATAAGCCAGGAGTACAGGAATAGGTTTGGACTGGTAGTCAGAGGACTGTAAAGTTACAAAAATTAACCATAATAAAAACGTCTCCTGCATGGATCATTTCCTATTTTATTGTCTACGAGCTGCTGTTAAACCATGCTCAGGTTGGGGCTCTTCCTGCTCTTGCTGCAATATTTATCATGAGAATGAGGTGCCAGAAGCTGAGCATTTGTCCTGGGACAGGGAATTGTCACTGGGGGTTTGTTCTAAGAGCCTCCACTAATGGTGGTCTTCATAATATTTTCCTTCCTCCTCTTTCCTTTCTCTGACTCATGTCTGGTATGTGCTGGATTTATAAAAAACTCTCTTGCCCCACACATTGGACATCACTCACCCCTCTCCCACTCTCTCACACCTTCTTTCCCCTCATTATTCCCCTTCCAAGGATGTCAGGCTCCCACGCAGACTTTGGGCCATGAGGTCTTTGTTCCTTCCCCCAACCAGGGATGGTGCAGGAAGCTGAACTCCTTGGCTGTCTCATTTCTTGGTCCCTGGCCTCTGGGATGTTGCTGTTTTCTGTCTGTTCTGCTTCAACAAAGGCAATTTTCAAATTTCTGCTGGTTTTTAGGCCCCACCCTTCCTTCCCTGTGCTGTTCCTAAGTGATTTTACTGCCATTTCTAGCCCAGAAGGGTGGGAATGAGCTTGGGACATCCTTCAGGATTGCAGTTGTAAGGAATATTTCAAGCAATATGCACAAGAAACACTCACAAAATCATCTGTATATTGGAAATATGTGGGACTTGCCTGTGCAGTCGTTCCCGAGCGATTATGACTCAGTTTTAATTACCTGTGATACAGATTTTGGAATATAAAATCCTCTACATCAGATGCATTTTTTAAAACTCAAGGCAAGGTTTTGTCTCTTGCTGCTTTCCTGGAACAGATGTCATTAGATTGGTATTCTGACCTATTCTGTGGTGATTTAGAATCACTTTTTTTGTTGTTTGCTTCCCTCTGCTCAGGTCCTCCTGCTAAATTACAGGGCTCTTCTTGCTGTCTGTGACTTCTGGTTCCAATCAAAATTCCCATTCCAGCCCACTGAAGTATTTTCAGTAATATCAGAGTGCCTGGAATCGAGCCCCAGTTGAGAGCAAAGCAGACTTCGGTGAGCTGAGATCCCTGTCCAATATTGGCTCCTGGAAATCTTGGAAGAACAACCCAAAAAAGGAACAGGTTGGGAGCTTTGAGCTCCTGAGTGGTTTGTGCTCAGGCAGTCAGGCCACCTGCTTGGGTTTGGGGCTGTTTCAAGGTGTTTTTTACATTTTGGGCAATTTGGGGAGCTGCTTTTACATGAAATTTCACTGATTTGTGGCAGCTCCACACCAGTTTCATCTTCTTTGGAGGAGCTGTGAGGTGGAGATGTGGGGATGTCCTTTTCCACCAGTTTCTCCTCTGGACAGCTCAGATCTGACCCTGGAGAAAAGGAGGCTCAGGGGGGACCTTCTCAGTCTCTACCACCACATGAAAGGAGGGTGTAGGAACAGCAAGAGGAGGAAGATGCCTCAAGCTGTGCTGGGCTGGAGACCTGGAGGAATTTCTTCATGGAAAGGCCTTGGAATGGCCTGGAGTGCCCATCCCTGGAGGTGTCACCTGGAGGTGGCACTCAGTGCTCTGGGCTGGGGACAAGGTGGGGACAGGACACAGCTGGCACTCCATGGGCTGGGAGCGTTTTTCCAACCTCAATGATCCTTTAATTTTGGGATTTCCTGATCCCAGTTTTTAAGCTGAGCCACTTTCCTGGCCTTGAACCGCCGCAGAGAGAAGCAGTGGTTGGAACCCAGCCAGACCCAGGAATGTCCAACCCAGGCAGAGCCCTCCTGCACAGAACTTGTGCCACATTTCACATGGATTTGTTGCCTCATTAGCCATTAACGGGCAAAAAATTAACAGGTCTGAGGCCACCATCTATATTAAAATGAAATTTTAGGCAAAAATAATGTGGAGGGTAATGAAGAGGAAGCTGCTCCTGAGGAAACCTTTGCTCCTGCATGGGCTGTTCTGGTATTTCAGACTTCTCCAGGTCCCTCCACGACTTCTGCACTGCTCATTAAAACTGGCTCAAATCAGAAGTTCAAATTACGAGGTCATCACAAGTCACATTTAAAATGAGGGGAATTTACTGGCTGATGTTGCTTTTTGTAAAAAAAAAAAACCAAAACAAAACTAAGTGAAAACACGTCCAATGTCTAAAATCCACCCAAACTGTGCTTAATTCCTGGGTCATGACAGCTCCAAATGGATCACAAGGATTTTATATCCCGTTTCTAGGAGAGTTTGCTTCAGACAATACGTCATCCATGCTGTCACCTATGCTGAAAATCTTCCTGGGCTTGGTTGTTATGTCTTTAAAGCAGTCCAGCAGCAAAAACGCAGAGAAATGCAATTTAATTGAAGACCTATTGGCTAGAACAAAGGGGCACAGAAACAGATGCTTCCAGCTCCTCATCTGGATTGTGGGGATTTTTTTTTTTTTTTTCCTTCCACTGCATCTCATAGGTGCTGGATTTGAGGAAAGGGATGTGGAACACAAGGCTATCATTCTTCCTAACATGATTACAAAAATCTTATTGTATTAGCAGCATTCCAGATTCCCTTACAGCGTGCTTAAGTGAATTAGTGAGTTTTATTCTCGTGTGAGAGCCTACCATTATTTAACTCTGTAATTTACTATGAAATCCTCACTGCTTTGTCCCAGGAGTTTTATGATCATTTTCCCCTTAATGATCAGAGTCTCCTTTGCACCAAGGAAGTTTGAAGGGACTCTTTTGTTTTTTGATTTAATCATGGCCTTAAGAGATTTGAGACTTCAGGGATTAATAAAGGATCTCCCAAATCATAAAGCAAATCACAGCATACCAAATCATTTCTCCTTTGAGACCGGTGCCAAACATTTTCTGTGGTGTTCCAGTGAAACTGGACACTCCCAGCCCAATGGCTAGTAAAGTCAGGGAAAGGGGGGGAAAAAAAAGGGACCAAATTTTATTTTCTGTGCATAGCTGGAATTTCAGCCTCTCTGCACACAAGTCCTTGCCATTACAATTTATTAGATGTTTTATGCAGCAGATTTTATTGAATGATTTAGGTAGCCTTGACTTGATCCTTTCCAAATGTGTTCAACAGTATTCGACTACATGCAAAAACTGTTTTTACATTCTCACTTTCATGTAACCAAAGCTCCCCAAATCTAGATGGAGTTACCCTCCTGCTGCAGGGATTGTTTTGTTTTCAGAATTAGTTTGGAAAGGCCTGGCCTGTGCAGCATTTTCCAGAAGATTTAGGATTATAAATCAGCTGGAGCCAGAAGGAAGAAGAGGGGCACTGGAAGCACCAAGCTGCCTGAGAGCTCTGAAACTCCTGGGAGTGGGAAGGGTAGGGATAAAAGGAAATGGAGAATATTAAGGATGCAGGAAGGACAATTTTTCCAGAGCATTTCTCGATTCCGCGGTGGATTGATGCACAGCCCTGGAGTCTGTCAAATGCAGTACCTCATCTCCAAAAAAAAAATAACCTCATCTCATGGAAAACATCAGGGGAACGAGGGACACAGCCCCAGGAATTGCTCCCCACTGGAGCCCAGGGAATTGCTCTGCTTCTGTGCTAAGTGTGGAACACAAATGTTTGGATTTGCCCTGACGCACAGCCACAGCACTGCAGGATTTATAATCTTTGCTCTGAAGGAAAGGGAGAGGCTTTGTCCTCCTAAATCACCTTGTAACAATAATTCCTCTGGAAAAAAAAATTGGTTTTTATGATTCACAGAATCCTTTGTAGCAGCCTGGACCTCTGCTGACAGTCACCAGGGCCAGATCAAGGGATATTTTATTTTTAAAAGATGCTTCAAAATGTATAAGTGGCAATTCTGGTGTTTTCAGGTGTTACAAATCCCTTATCTGAAGGTAACTTCCTCCCAGGTCTGATTTAGGTCTTAATTTTTAACTTCAACCAGGCCATCACTCGAATTCTCAATATAAAACAATGGATTAAATTGTCCAGAGCAGCTGGGGCTGCCCCTGGATCCCTGGCAGTGCCCAAGGACAGCTTGGATGGGGCTTGGAGCAGCCTGGGACAGGGGAAGGGGTCCCTGCCCTGGCAGGGGGTTGGAATGAGATGATCTTTAAGGTCCCTTCCATCCCAAACCATTCCATGATTTTAATCCCATTCTGCTCCTCTAGCAATTCCAGATGGCCCAAAAACAACATTAAAGGCCAAAGGATTAAATCCATGGAGCCAATTCTGGCAGGAGTGAGCAGTGATCTGAAATATGCTTCAGTTTCACTTTTTGGTTGCTCTTATAACATTTGTAATAAATAAATTGGATTTTTTGGTGTGTGTTTTGCTCCTGTAAATGCACCAAAGGTGGGGAAAAAAAGATGCTTCAACTTGAGCTGAAGCTCCAAAGGATTTGATCCATGGAGCCAATTCTGGCAGGAGTGAGCAGTGATCTGAAATATGCTTCAGTTTCATTTTTTGGTTGCTCTTATACCCATTTGTAATAAATAAATTGGATTTTTTGGTGTGTGTTTTGCTCCTATAAATGCACCAAAGGTGGGGAAAAAAGGATATTTCAACTTGAGCTGGGAGCTGATGCTCTCAAACCAATCTGGAGAATGTCCAGGCCCCAATCTGCCTTGCTGGATGAATAGATAAAAAATGAATGTATAAAAAAGTGAGCAAATCCTCAGTGGGATTTGAAAATGGCCACTGCCTCCACAGACTTCTATCAGTAGAATTTCAGGTGCAAATATTTCCAGAAGCTCTGTCTATGCTGCTCTCATTCCACTGCTCCTTTATTTCACTGCTGAACTTTCTTATCAGCCTCATTCCAAAGTGCTTTTAAATTATTTGTGGTTGCTGGTACCTTGAATTTTCATTTATTTCAGTTACCTGACTTATGGATATAAAAAATATCGATGTTTTCAGCTAGTTTTGTGCCTTAAGGGATGCAAAGTGAAAGGGGTAAATGTCAGGTTTATCAGAAACACCTCCCTCTTCAGCTGAATTGAAAACCAGGCCAAATGTTTTCAGGGTTTCTCGTCTGGCCCTAAATCTACGCATCATTCACTTTTACAATTTCGTTATGTTTCAGTAAATTGCATTTTTTTTTTGGTGTGTGTTTGAACTTTTCCAGACCAGGCAGGGAAAGCTGAGGGCTTAAGGTGGATGTGGCAGGGGGATATTTCTGGAAAAAGCTGCAGCATCATCTTTATTGCTGCAACCTCATATAGAGAATGTTTTCTTTTTAGAGCTTGTATTCCAGGTCAGCTTATTTATCTTCCTTTTCTCTTTTATTTTGTGGCGGGAGGGATGAAAATGAGGGGCAGGGAGCAGTTTAGAGGCCTCATTATTGCTGTTGTGGTAACGAGGTGTTTAAATGAAGTGAGTTCTTTTCAGAGTTACCATTTTCAGCAGCATAAATCCAAATGATCCTGGGGCTGAGCCTGATCATTCCAAAGAGGGGCTCTCCAGTGATCATTTAAAATCCATGTGTAATCTTTTAATCACGAGGAAGTTGATTCATGAGAGTAATTGCTCTGGCACTAATGCAGGCTGGATGCTGTTAATGCACTAATTGGCGTGGCCTGAACTCCCTGATGGATTTTTGGGGCTCCACAGTCCAAGAGTGAGGGAAATTCAGGCTCTCTGCCATGAAATTTCCCAGTCTGGAATAAGAACTGGGGCTAGCACACAGAGGAGAGGTTGGATTCCTCAGGAGTCTGGAATCTTCTGAATTTTAACTGAGCAGAAGCGGAGAGGAACCAATTCTGAGGCAACCTGGTGATCCTTCCCATATTCCACCGTCAGGTTTGCACACAGCTCTCACCTTTTGTTGCAGTTTGTGATTTCTTTGGCACCTGGGAGCTGTTCCACACTCTTTAAGAACAGCTTTGGGGGGTGTATTTTTAATTTCTGGAGGATTTCACACCAGACTGTGTTTGTGTTGGGAAATAAAACATCACCTGCGTGTCTGAAAAACAGAAATTGTTCAGAGCAGAGATCTTTCTTCTCTCCTGGAGCTTGATTCCAAATGGCACAGAGCTGTTGTTGATAATGTGAGGCCACATGGGAAGGTGACTTTAAAACAGAAATTGTCACAGCCTTGAAACTGCAATTTCACTGCAAGAAATTTTATCCAATTGATCAAATGAAGGAGTGGGACCACAAAAAACAAAACAAAACAAAACAAACAAACAAACAAACAAAAAAACCACCCAAAAACAAACAAAGAAAAAAACCCCCAAAAATAAAAGTAGGGGTTGTTCTGGAGCCAGGGCATTTGCATTTTATGAGAGGCACCAGAGCAGAGCATCTTTAAATACATTGACCCAATCTCAATAAGAAATAAATGCAACAGGATATAAAGATATTGTTGTAGAGATCATAGCAGACTTTGACAAACATCCTGTATTTCAGGAGGTGTGAAAAGGTTAAAGGTTCTTTAAAGGTTCTTTTATTGAATACTTTAAAAGTATTTTTTATTTTGAAGGGGTTTTTTAATTGAATACTGACAGGTGAAGAGAAAATTCTCCCTCCCAACAGAGGGAGAAAATATTTGATTATCAGCCAAATGATAATCAATAGATGGGATAGATGGGATTTTTGGAAGGAATTGTTCCTGGCAGTGCCCAAGGCCAGGCTGGACACTGGGGCTGGAGCAGCCTGGGACAGTGGGAGGTGTCCCTGTGTGGAACAAGATGACCTCTAAGGTCCTCCCAACCCAAACCATTCCATGGTTCCATGCCAATATTCCCATTTTTCACCCTTACAGGACTCTTGCCATGCCAGTAAACACAGCCCTTCCACCAGGCCAGGCTGATCAAGGTGGGATCCTTGGCTTTCCCTCCTTGCAATGCTCATTTTCAGCTGAAAGATGCCCTGAATTTCTGCTCTTTGTGTTGTCCAGCTGCAGCCCAAACCCAGCTTTGCTGAGCTCCCTCATCAAGCCCAGCTTGTCAGGATTGCTTTGAGAATCAGCTTTTGTTAATTGTTCTGCATTAACAAAGTTCCCTCTCCAGTCAGGTTGCTCTGCCAAGAAAACACAGGGATCCTGTGAGTGCTCTGTGCTCCCCTTCTGGGTTTTATTTAAAAAGTCTGACTGAAAATTCAGATTTCATTCCCGGTTTTCCATGGCTGCTCTTTTCCGTGCCAGCCTGGCAGTGCCAAGGCCAGGTTGGGCATTGGAGCAGCCTGGGGCAGTGGGAGGTGTCCCAGGGACTGAATTTGCTTTAAGGTTCCAAGCCCAACCATTCCATGATTGATCCCATAGGAGATGCTCTCCCATTACCTCAGCCATGCCTGTATCAGCAACTTGTCTGTTATTTCTTAGAAAATGCTTTAGACATCCAACCTCCCCAATTTTCTCATAAAACTCTGTCTTTGGGATAATCAAAATATTTGGATAATCAAATATTTTCTCTCTCTGTTCCTCAATATTTTCTCTTCACCTGTCAGCATTCCATAAAAAAGAACCTTCAAAATAAAAAATACTTTTAAAGTGTTCAAAAAAAGAACCTTTAGCACTCCCACCTCCTGAAATACAGGATGTTTGTCAAAGTCTGCCATGATCTCTACAACAATATTTTTATATCTTGTTGCATTTATCTTTTATTGAGATTGAGTCAATGTATTTAAAGATTCTCTTCTTTGGCACCTCTCATAAAATGCAGATGCTCTGGCTCCAGAACAACCCCTTTGTTTTTTGTGGTCCCACTCCTTCATTTGATCAATTGGATACAATTTCTTGCAGTGAAATTGCAGTTTCAAGGCTGCAATTTCTATTTTAAAGTCTATTTCTATTTCTATTTTAAAGTCACCTTCCCGTGTGGCCTCACATTATCAACAACAGCAAATTTCTCACCAGATGAGGCCAGATATTAAAGGTCACCTGAATCTCAAATGAATGATCTTTAATGCTTGACTTATTCTCACTGCATGTGGTTTTTTTCTTTTTTTTCTTCTATGGATATTCTGGATAAATATTTTGCTGTTTGTTTGAGGTTTTTTTTCACCAGAATATTTACCTCAGCTTGGGAATTCTCACTTTATACTTCATTTCCTGCTTAGAAGACTGTTCCCAACATTTTTCCCCTGCCTTTTACTCTCCATCCTTGAGGCCCTTTGCATCTACTCTCATTTTGTAAAGCAATTTTTAAATTTATCCATTTGGCCTGGATAAATTAAATAATAATTGGCCTTCCTTATGAAATTTTCCCCCTTTTTGGTAGGAAAGCTTTTCTACCTTTTCTTACAGAAACTGAACCCTCCTCCATCCTGAAGTTCCAGAGGTCTCCAGCTGAAGTTCCTTGGCTGGATATTCTCAGATTGGTCACTCTGAATTATTGATCTTTTTGAGCAGCCAAGATCTCCATTCTTTCCCGAGGGTTTCTCTCCTGTGTTTCAGTTTTCTCTCTTTTTATGGAACAAGGAGCACATGGAATTATTCCCCCCTCTCAGTGCACTCACTCATGTGTTTCTCTTCCTACAAGATGGAAAAAAATCTTTTTTTTTTTTCCTGAAAATCAGCAACAGGCATCTTGATTTTCTTCCTTGTTTTAACTCTGTTTTAACTCTATATGGTTTTAACTCTAGAAATTACAAGAATTTAATTTTTTTCGTCTGATTTTCTCAGAGTTTTCATCCCACCTCGGCCTGCCCAGGGTTAATTAGTGCAGGCCACTTTTCAACCTTTTGGTTTTAGCTTTGAATCTAACAGAGTGAAGGTTTGAGGTTAAAACACTGGAGCAAAACCCCCCAAAAGATGGAAATATTGGTGTAATGCCAATAAAATGTGATTTACAGCTCCCAGGTATCCCTTGCATGTGCAAGTCAGGAACATGGATTGCCCAATGTGTGATTTTTAAGGACACATTAAAAGGGAGAGAAGAGGAGCTTGGAATTGCATTTTTTTGGGTTGTTTGTTTTTGTTTATTAATGGAAATATTTCCATGTGCTCACATATACAGGCACTGAGTGCTTTTGTGTATATATTGCAATTTATATATATTTATTCATGGTGCAAAACCCCCAGAGAGGCAGGTTTAGAGCATCACCCCCTTTCCCAACAAAGGGGAAAATCCCTAATTTTGAAACAAACCCATCACAACAAAGTGGTTTGATTCCAGTTGCAGAGCAAGCAAAAAACAGGGGGGGAAAAAATCCCAATTTTGGAGCACACAGCCTGAGCTAAATTGATACATTCAACCCCAGGGCAGAATTTTTGGACACTGATTACTGGGCTCTCCTAACAGTGTTTGCAGGACAGCTTATCTGCCAGCTTATCTATTCTCCCCTGATAAGAGACATTGTTCAAAGAGCCTGAAAACACAGCTGCCTCTTTCCAGGATTTCCCTCTCCCTGAAAAGCAGGAGAATCCCTGGATGCCCCCTGCAATAGAATCCCAAAATTAATCTTGATGGAAAGTGGCCAGCCTTGTTTGGAGGCAGCAGAAAGGAAAAGCACTTGGAGGGGAAATCTGCTTAAAGACCAAAGGGAAAACTTGGAGGGAATCCCTGTGAAAATGCAGGGCTGGGGAAGCTTCCTGGGAACAAAAGGAATGAGATCTTGGGATAAAAGGTTGGAATGGGAGAGTTTTCACCGTGGAGAGGCAGTGCAATGCCAAAAGTCTGAGAAAAAATGGGATTTTAATGTGTTGTTGGAGCCTCTCTGCCTGGCACGGGCAAAAATTTCTTCACCTTTTCCTTCTGAGCAGGAGCTGTGACATCAAATCCATCAAATCCATCAAATCAATCAGATTTATCAAATTTATCAAATCCATCAAACCCATCAAATCCATCAAATCTATAGAATTTGTAAAATTTATCAAACCCATCCATTCCATCAAACCTATTAAATCTATCAAATGTATCCAGTTTATCAAATCTATCAAAACCATCAAATCTATCAAATTTATTAAATAATTCAAACCCATCGAATCGATCAGATTTATCAAATTTATCAATTCCATCAATTCCATCAATTCCATCAAATCCATCAAATCTATCAAATTTATCAAATCCATCAAATCCATCAAATCCATCAATTCTATCAAATTTATCAATTCCATCAAACCCATCAATTCCATCAATTCTATCAAATCCATCAACTCCATCAAACCCATCAAATCCATCTATTCTATCAAATTTATCAAGCCCATCAAATCTATCAAATTTATCAAATCAATCAAACCCATCAAACTCATAAATTCCATCAAATCCATCAATTCAATCAATTCCATCAAACCCATCAAACCCATCAATTCCACATCTGCTTCATCCTCTCAAGAAAACAAGTGACAGGAATCAGTGTATCCTGACATCTACAGACAATATTTCCATAAATCCCATTTTTTTCATGATTATTTTGGTCAGCTGGGCAAGCACAATGCTGGAAAATGTGGCACAGGGACATCTTTCCCAAGGATTTCCAACCTTGGTGTGATTTCACTTCCCAGTGTGGGCAGGAGAGAGGGTTTGGTGTGGTTTGAGATGTTCAGGATGTTTTCCAGAGGGAAGCAGAGCCCTCATCCCTCTCACCCTGGCTGGTGCCACCCTGGAATCCCAGATAAGGACCTGGAATGGGATCCCAAGGTGGGAGGACGAGAAAAATCAAAGCAGCAAAACAGAGGTGAGCAAAAGGATGCTGCAAAAAGGAGCAGCATCTTTTTAGACACACATAACCCAAAGGTGATTTTAGGGAAGGTCAGCAGCTTTGGGCTCCCATTTTAAGGAATTTTCATGGGAAGTAAAAACCCTCCTTTGCTTTGTGCCAGTCTTGGTGCTTTGCTCAAATATATGTGAGGGAGGTGATTTTGCTTTTACTTTTAGAGCTCTGCTGAGGCTTTTTGGTACCTGAAGATTTAAGCCAAGAGGAGGTGATGGCACCCATGACCTTGTGACAAATCTGCTGCACCAGGGCTTGTCTTGCTTTTTTGAAAGTGACTCTTTTGCATATCTGGAACTGAGTGTCCTGCCTGCATTTCTGTGAAGAGTGGCTTAAATTTTCTTATTTTCCATCAAAACACTTCTAGTTTGCTCCCAAACCGTGGGGTTTCCATATGCAAAGCTCTGCACCTGAGAGAGTGATATTTAAGTTGGTTTTTTTTGGTTTTTTTGTAGTTTTTCCACGCTGGTTTTCATTTCAAAACCAGGTCTCTGGTGAGAAGAACAGCAGCACTTGTGATATGAGTGGGGGTGAGTTTCCCTGGGGCTTTCCAGCTCCCAGTTTTGCACCTCAGCAGAAATTGTTCAATTTTGTTTCTTCTTGAATTATCTGCGAGATCTGCAACCCAACCTCGTCCTGTAAGCATCTCATGAGCTGCCACAAGCCCACCCCAGGGAATTTGCTTTTAGGGAGGCAGGAATAACATGTGAAATATGTGAAATCATGGCACTGACCCCCAGCAGCAGTGATTTTAAATAAATAATCTTAAAGCTCAGAACTCCCAAGTGCTGGTCCTGAGTGTTCCCCAGGTCCAGTGGGGTTGGCTGCAAGCAGAGCAAATTCCCACTTCTACATGAAATCCTTTTCCCAAGCCCAACCCAACAAAATGCACCAGGCAGGGATCTCTCTGTGCCTTTGGAAGCAGGACCACCCAGGGGCTCCTCTGAAATGATTCTCAGAGAATGTGGCTTGAGTGGTTTAGTGCAAGGTCAAGGATTCTGGCTTTTTAAATTTCCCTTTTTTCTTTTTCTTGCATCTCTTCTTCCTTCCTCCCATTTCCCAATTGTGGGAAAAAAAATTCCTACTTTGACTTAAATTGCAATCCCACCCAATATTCTTCCTTGCACAAGGCAAAAAAGGAAAATATTTTAATGGCTCTGCATAGTTAGATTCACTTAGGGAACAAAAATCATTGTGAGCAGCAGTTTTACAGCTGTGACTTTTTCTTGTCTGCTTTAAGTATCAATTATTTTAAAATGTGCCATCTTTCTCTTTGTCTCTTTTCCCCCATTTTTGGCTGGGAGTGGTTTTCCTCATTGGACTCCATAAAAATGTTTCTTATGACTCAACTTGGCTGAATATAAATTATCAGGCATGGGGGATTAACTGTGGCTTTAGATGTAAGGAATGGTCACAGGTAAGAAGTAAAAGAAATATTTTTGCAAGCAAGCTCTCTTCTGGAAAGATTTCAAAAACCCCAATTAAGATGAAAATGAATTATTAACTCATGTTCTGCTTCAAAAGATGAAAGAGATGAATACTTTTTCCTGCCCAGAAATTCATTGAACGGGAAATTATCAAGTGCAGGGAGTCCAGACAAATGTCTGAATTCAGCCTTCTTAACTTCCATTTCCTACAGAACAGGAGAAGCAGTCTGTGGGATGGCAGAAAGATGAATAAATGGCAGAATGAAAGAAAAAAGGGAATAATTGTATTATTCAGGCTGCAGACATCCCTCAGCTTCTTGCTCCCAGTCCTGTTTTCCACAAGAAATGTTCTAAGACACTTTTCCACACTCATTTCAGGGTAACAGCTCGGACTTGAAATGGACTGTGCAGACTTGGGAGTTGTCCTTCCACCCTCATGGAGCGCAGGAATCCACAGGGAATTCCATCAGAAACCCCTCAGAGATTGTTGGAGTGTATGAGTCAGAAGCCTCTCGGAATCCTTCAGGGAGAGAAAGAAATGCAGGGGTTTTAATTCAGCAATTTAGAGAAATTAAGATCTATTAAGCCACATAGAGATGAAATAAAAGGGTAAATTTAAGTTTAAAGTAAAGGTGTAAGTTATAGTTTTAAGTAAGTTTAAATTTCAAGTTTTAAGTAAGTAGAAGTGTAAGTTATAGTTATAAGTAAGTAGAAATACATTTTAAGTGCCTTAAGAACCTGTGCTAGCTAGTAAAGGCCCTAAGGCCCAGGTTAAAGCTCAGTAAAGCTCCAGGCATAACAAAAACATGGCAGAGCCTTGCCACTAGAACAGATAGAATTATTCACCTAAAACAGATAAAATTACATGAGTAAATAGAAACAGTAAAATTACATGAGTAAAGAGAAATAGATAAATATTTATCTATATACATGAATACTATTCATGTATATAGATAAAGTTATATATGTAAATTTAAAGTAAGAAAACAGTGCATTTGCATAAATAGATAATATTATATACATGTTTTTTAGGTAAGAAATGACGCTACTTTCATATCATTTTCACACGTTAGAATTGAGTTTAGATTGGCTTAGAGAAAATGTTTTAGAATCGTGTTTTTAGCTGGTTGGATGTTTTATGAATGAAATGCCCTGTAGTGGGGTGTGGTCATCATCAACAGCCATCACAACCACGACCACCAACACCACAACAGCCAGAAGAAGACAACAAGAAGAACAACAAGAAGATCAAGAGGAAAGAAGCTGCTGCCACTGCTCCTGCTCTGAACCTTGGACTCTACACCAGGTGATCTCTCAGGTTTGAGTTTTCTATTTTCACATTCTGTGCTGCTTTAGTGTGTGGGTCTGGGCTTCATATTCAGGGATGGTGAGCTCTGTGCACAGAGCAGGGAGACAAAACAATTCCTGCTCCAGCTGGGCACCAAGGACAAATGACCCAAATCTCAGCCCAGGAGCACAAACCCCATGGGCTGGAGAGAGAAAAACAAGCAGGGTGGGACTGCAGGGGCTAAAGCTGGAATGGGACAATGAACTGCAAGGTGCAAATGGAGCAGAACTGATCCAAGGGAGAGACCCCGTGCCCGCTCGTGCATTTTGGGGCCATTTTGGTTCATCTTGGGTGCAGCCCTGGCTGGGCTCTGGTGCTGCCCAAGGTGCATCCATGGAGGAAATCCTTTGGATAAATCCCTGCTTTATTCTTTAGCTCTGTCCAGCCTCTGCTCCAGCTCAGCTTTCTCAAGGTATCACAGGGTCCCTTTGCCAGGTAGCAGCTGCTGCTGCAGCTCAGGACTTTATACCAGAAAATTTCTAACAGAGACTTCAACACCTTAAACTCTTCACCTTTGAGACGGATGCATTCCAGCAATAAACAGCTTTACTACAACCAACAACTGCTCCTGTCTCTTTGAAGACCCAGTAATGCCTCGACACGAGATCCCTTCCAGGGTGTGCTCTGCAAGGATGCCTCTCCACAGCCCTTCTTTCCTCCTTGTTCAAACTCCCTTGGAAAATCAAAAAATCCACGGCTTCCCCAAAGGCTGTGGGGATTTGGGCTGATCCTGTTGGTATTTTCTGCTGGAAAAATCCTGGTTTGTGCTTTTCGTGGACCATGTGGAGTGTGCAGTTCCTTCTTTGGCCTCACTTGGGCACCAGGACACATCCTGGAAAAAAGGAAGGAGAGATTTCTGCACGCTCAGGGAAAGAGGAAGGTGCTTCTCCCTGGGGTTTGCTGCCCTCTCACAGACACTTTGATCCTTGTCCTCACTAAATTCCTGCTCTCCCACCAGGAGAAAGAAAAGCATGCTCCTTGTGACAGTGACAGGGCCTGAGGGAACATCTGGAGCTGGGCCAGGAAGGATTTAGGTTGGGTTTTAGGGCAAGGTTCTTGCCCAGAGGGTGCTGGCACTGCCCAGGGATGGGCACGGCCCCGAGGCTGCCACAGCTCCAGGAGATGCCCAGGGTGGGGTTGGTGGGGTCTGGGCAGAATTGGAGTTGGATCATCCTTGTGGATCCCTCCTAACTCAGGATATTCCATAATTCCGTGAATAATAGGAAGTTCTCAGGAATTACTAAAATCCACATGGATTTTATTCATTTTTCCCCCCCAAAAAAAATCTGTCTTTAAATTAAAATGTTTAAAAAACTTCTTTTAAAAAATACCTTTAAATATGATTTTCTTTTACAAGTACATCCCTCTAGATTATTATGTGGCAATTACACCATTTTGCCTTCATTTTTGCTGACTTCACCTGCTTTTTATTCCAGCTAAATATACCTGGTGGAGCACTTGGCAGCTGTTCAGCCCAAGGATATCCTGCTTATCCTGCTACTTTTGTGTTTCCAAGCATCACCTTCCTCCCGTCCCTCTCCCACCATGTCTTTATCTCCATCACCTGTCCCAAAACTTTGTCCCAGCCCATCTGTCACTGCCCAGCTTGCACGGGGCCTCTCACAGGATAGAAACTGTGATCCACAATCCAAAATTATCCAAAATTGTGTTTTCCCAGGGAGTTAATCCTCACACCTCCTCCTGCAGGGCAGGCACAGCTCCTGCCCTGCAGGGAGAAGGAATCTCCAAGCTCAGAGGTGCTGATCCTGACACTGAGCTACCGCTGCTCCCCAGGGACAGAATCCATCCTGCTCGGTCCTGCTGGGGACAATTCCAGCTCCCAAACTTCCCTCGGGGGTCTGTAAGGGAGCCAGAGTTATTTAATCCCTTAATTAATCAATTAAACCAAGGGATTGAGGGCACCCTCAGCACATGTGGAGGTGACACCAAGCTGAGGGTGCAGTGACACCCCTGGAGGACAGGGTGGCATCCAGAGGACAGGGTGACATCCAGAGGATAGGTGACATCCAGGGAGACCTGGACAAGCTCCAGGGGTGGATCCATGGGAATCCCATGAGGTTTCACAAGGCCAAGTGCTGGAGCTGGCCTTGGGATGGGGCAAGGCCTGGGATCAATCCAGGCTGGGGATGAGCAGAGGGAGCAGCCCTGGGAGAAGGATTTGGGGGATGAGAGATGGACCTGCCCCAGCTGGGGATTGGGATTGGGGTTGGGATTGTGCCCCTCAGGTGATTTCCCACCTGCAGAGCTGCCCCAGGCCTGGGCCCAGCCCAGGGAGGAGCTGGAGCTGCTGCAGAGAGCCCAGAGGAGGCTCCAGGATGAGCAGAGGGATGGAGCAGCTCTGCTGGGAGGAAAGGCTGGCACAGCTGGCATTGTTCACCTGCACAGGAGAAGCTTTGGGCTGAGCTCAGGGTGGCCTTGCAGGGCCTGAAGGAGCCCCAGGAAAGCTGGAGAGAGACAATTTCCAGGGCATGCAGGGACAGCACACAGGGAATGGCTGCCAGTGCCAGAGGGCAGGGCTGGATGGGATCTTGGCAATGAGGAATTGTTCCCTGGGATGGAATTCCCAGAGCAGCTGTGGCTGCCCCTGGATCCCTGGCAGTGCCCAAGGCCAGGTTGGACATTGGAGCTTGGAGCTGGGTGTTTCCCTAGAGCACAGGTGGGAATTCTTTGCTCTGAGTCTCCTTTTTGAGCATCCAGCACCTCCTCACACCTCTCATCTCTCTTTTAGTCTTGCAATCAAATTTAACTTCACATCCACTTCACGGTTCTGAAGCTCTAATTTCCATGGACAGTTTAAATTAAAATCTCCCTTCCTGAATGTGTTCCAAAGTTTCTGTATGAAGCAACAAAACAATTCTTTCTCTCAGGAATTGTCTCCCCAGGAATAGTTGACTCAAACCTGGAGATATCTTTTATAATATTGGTTGATTAAAACCTGCTGGCTTCCTTTGCCTCTGTCTTTTTTCCCTACAGTTCCTGGATAACATCCCACCTTTTCCCCCTTCCTCTCTGTACCTGCAAACCACACCAGACTCCCACTGGAAAAATCCTTCACATCATCTGTAGAGGAAAAATTATGGTTTCAGATTTTAATTAAGAAATTATATCCAGTAAATGTTGTTTTGGTTGGTTTTGGATTTTTTTTTTCCCAGTGAATTCAAATTTCAGCAAATTATTTGCATGGCTATTTAAAGAAATTTCCTAAAAATAAAATGAGTATGTGATGGTTTAGTCCCTGGCTGAGAAATGTGCTTAAACTCATCCATTAACACGTGTTTGAGTGTGGAATCAATCCCCGTGCTATTTAATGCTTGGAGAGCATTGAAGTGTTTTTGTGATTTCAAATCCTAGTCCTCCTCAGGAGAGAAGAAAATGAGATAAAAACACTTTAATTTTCTTTAAAAAAAATCAAAGAGGGTTGATGGTTCTAATATGGCCAATGTTTTGGGGTGGGGAGGTGCCCACAAGGAATTTGCCTCTTTGTTATTAAGCAGGACTTGAACTGCCCCCTCCTGCAGGAGCAGGCAAAAATTTGGGATTTCCAACAGCTGCCAACACATTTTCACCTCCTGTTTTCTTCTCCAGCTCTGCTGATAAAAGAGGAGAAAGGATTCTGCAAATGAAACAAAAATCTCTGGTTTTAACATGAACTTCAGCCAACCTTCAACTCTTAGGAGTATCTCTTTGAAGAAGCTCTCTGTCAGCTCAGCTTTTGGACAAATATATGATGAAAGTTTGATGAGAGACGTAAAGAAAACATTTTAAATTCTCAGTGCTCGCTAAGGAGGGTGGAGAATTGTTTTTCCAAGACAAAAGGCACATTGAACAAAATAAGAGTGTGACATAACTCTGCTTCTCTTTTGGCCTTCACCTGAGTCCTGAAAGAATTCAGGCAGAACCTGGATAAGACTGTAAATATGACTCAGCCCATTCACACAAAGTGCCAAGAAATCTGTATTTGTTTAAAGAAAACTCTCCAACAATAGCTCTGCCTGCTGCAGCAGGCAAGCCTGACCGGCAGGTAATGCCAGGCTGGAGAAAGTTTCATTTTAAATGCAGGATTTCCCCTCTTGCTGGTGTTTGAACAGATGGGTTTGTGGCAGCAATTCCATGCCTCTTTTTTTGTATTGTTATTTATTTTAGTGTGAACTTGTTTGAAGCACAAGCTAGTAAAAGCAGCAGAGTATTAGGATTGGAAGTATCTCAGAGTTAAACTCAAAAGGATCTAATGAAACACCCAAGGGAATGATCATTAACCATCCCAGTATTCTCCCTGCCAGTGCCAGTGCTGGAAATGCCAGGGAGAGCTGGAAAACTCTGGGATTTTAGCCTGGAAAAAAGGACACAAGTGTGGACACAGGTGGGGCTGGACTCCCTGGAATTTAGGGGGAGGAGGGAAGGAAAGGACAGGTAGAGAGGGAGTGTTGGTGATGTGGGGGGGATAAAGTCAGGGGGGTTGTTTTCCTCATAAATCCGTGCCTGTGCTTGCCAGAGTCCTCAAAGAACCAGAAAAGAATTCAGAAAGGAAACAGAAATCAGAAAACAGAAAGAATCCCATAACCTGCATTATAGGGCCAGCAGCAGGGGCAGTGTCCAAGGGTGTTGGAGCCCTGAGAATTCCAGACTTTCTGTGCTGCCAGGCACTGACCCCCAAGAGAACACTGCATTGACCTGGGGCCAGGAAGAAGCTTCCAAAATGGAATGACAGAACTGGGATTGTGGGTGTGGAGTTTGAATAGAAGTGTGTGATATCACAGGGGGGGAAACTCAGAGTTGAAGGGTTTAGAACACAGGAATAGATAGAAAGCAAGATGGAGGTTTTAGGGTGGAGGCTGCTCCTTCTTCTTCACCTTCTTCTTCACCTTCTCCTCCTCCTTCTTCTCCTTCTTCTTTTCCTTCTTCTTCTCCTCCTTCTTCTCCTCCTTCTCCTCCTTCTCCTTCTTCTCCTTCTTCTTCTTCTTCTTCTTCTTCTTCTTCTTCTTCTTCTTCTTCTTCTTCTTCTTCTTCTTCTTCTTCTTCTCTTCTTCTTCTTCTTCTTCTTCTTCTTCTTCTCCCGCTTCTTCTCCTCCTTCACCTCCTTCTCCATGGGTTTGGGTGGTTTTGTGTCATTGGATAAAAGAGTCCCCATTGCAGCCATGGGTGGTTGGGTATTGGGTTAAAAGTGACAATAATTGAGGTGTCATTTCTTAATTAGACAGTTTATCCTTCAAAGGCCTTGGAGAGAGAGACAGGGCTCCATTTTAGTTTGTTGGAGTGAAGTGCTGCAGAACTCAGGGTTTGTGAGACTGTAACAGAGATAAGAACTGATAAACATCTGAGTCCCAACAAGAAATACCCTCTCCCACATTTCATCCCAACCTTGGCAGAAAAGAAGCAAAGAATCCATTTAGTGGTGCAGTCATGAGTCTTGGTTCCACCATTTCACCAGCCTCTAAGGAATTCTGAGCTCCTTTTCTTCCTTTTTCGTGTTTCTTTCTTCCCCAGGGATTCCCCCATTCTCTCTGTTTCTTTAGGCAGCTCCTGACCCTGGTAGGTGTCCTCCTCACACAGGAGCTGCTCCTCCACAGCAGATCCTTGCAGGGGCAGCTCCACAATTGTGAAGATTCATCGTTTGAACTCAGCCACATCCTCCCCACCCCTGCTGGATCCCTTCCTTCTGCTCAGCCCCTCAGGGAGGAGCGTTCCTCAGGGGACTTTTGAAGGAGTTTTGAATGAGTTAGAGATGGGACCTCTGAGTTGTTTTTGATGATGTGGTTTATTTTTTTATTTTCTACATAGATAGGAAGGGTGAGTTCAGCTCACTTTGGTACAGCATGGTTCAGAAGGTCCCAAGACCCTCAGTTACAAGATTTTTTAGGGAGTTATTGACCAATAAAACACAGCCAACAAGGATATTTATGTTTTTGACCTAATCCTTAAATATTTTGTTTTATAGACCCATGTTACAGTGTGAGCTTTCTTAGCCAATCATGTTCTGACACACAAACCTACAGTGCTGCATTCTGAACTCCTTGTTTACCTCTGGAACTGCTTTTCACAGAATTCACAGAATTCCATAATCCCTGGGTTGGATTAGATCTTCAAGACCATCGAGTCCAACCCAGTCCCAACAGCTCAACTGAACCCTGGCACCCAGTGCCACATCTTATATTTTTAATACTTTTATTTTTTCTTTATCTTAAATTGTAAAACTCTAAATTTTCCTCCACTTAACCCGTCTCTGCTTTAAACCACAAATCCACATTCTCCCTTCCAGCACCTCAGTTTGGGAGCCTTTTCCAAGGTCTCAGATCCAATCCTGGGTTTAATTCTAAGCTTTGGCTTCCAGGCCCAAAGTTCTGAGAGTTCTCTGGATTTCAGATTCCAACTCATCCCAGCACCCCGGGCTGCTGCCCCCAGCCCCAGGGATCCTCCCTGCAGGATTTGAGGCATTGATCCCCTGTGCAGCCACCCTGGAGACCTGGAGCAGCCAGGCAGAGCTTTCAGATCAGTTTTGGGATGTGTTTTGGAGGAGCTCAGGTTTATCTGGAATCACCCTCTGCAGCTTTTGGGAAGTTTGGAGCCATTCAGGGCCCTGTTGCTCCATGGGAAGGTGGGAAAGAGGGTGGGGAAAGTAGCCCCGACCCATGAATTATTTATTCTTTAGTAGCAAAGGTTATTAATGTGTTTTCTGGGAGAAGAAAGGTGGGTAACTGGCCCAGGTTCAGCACAGATATGAAATAGAGGCTGAAATAAATCTGGTGGGTTGGAGGGAAGATGTTGAGGCAGGAGCAGATGCAGCACCCAGGTAAAATCCTGCTCCACTTGGCAGCCAAATCACCCCTGGTTTAGCAGCTCTGGGTTTGTGCTGTCCGCAGCCACTCTGGATTTCAGTCATTGTGAATTTGGAGAAAAACCTGTGCTTAAATCCCCCAAATGCTTGTTTGGCATCAAATTTAGCTCTTCTAGAGTTTTGTTTTGTTTTGGTTTTTTTTTTTTTTTTTTTAATCTCTGCAGCCTGATTTGAGCTCCACTAACTCTGAAAAACTGCATTTCTGCTTCTGATAATTAAGAAAGAAGATGAACCCAATTCCACTTTAAGACTGTGTCTTCAGGGCTGGAAATTGTGCAAACACTGCTGGATATAACACAGAAAACAGAAATTAATTCCCAGTAGCGCCTCTTTTTTACAACATCATTGTGGGCTTTGTTGACTTTAGACCGGCTTTTTTTTCCCCGTGGATGCCATGGAATTTGAGAGGACTTGAAACACTCAAACGAGCACATTTAAATGTGTGTGTTTATGGGCGAGGGAGGGGGATTCACACTTTAAATCCTAAGTGCTGGAATTAGCTCCAACAAAGCCCGAGTGTGTTGACTTTCAAATGGGTTCAGCTGATGGAGAAGAAATTTGCTGGTTGGCTTCGAAGGTTGTCTTTTATTTCCTTCCTCCGAGAACATCTTTGCCAGTTTTTGGGGGGATAACAGAATAAATACAATATATTTAAACATGGAATTTTGGCTCCAGAGTGACTGGTGGGCTCTCTCTGTTGGGCTTTAGGATCCTTTTTCTGGTGGAATTTGGGGTGCTGTCCCTGCTTTCCTTGCTTTGCAAATGCAGCGTTCTGCCCTCAGTCCCAAATCCTGCACTCCAGGGGGCTGGGACAGAGAGATTTGGGCAAATCCTGCGCCAAAAATTGAAGGTTTTGAAGGCATTTCCTTTTCTCCTTTTACAGGAGGTGATAACCTGGGATGAAATGGGAATCCATGCTGGAGATGCCACCTGGATCCAAAATCTGACAAATGGAGCTAAAGCTGAATGTTCTAAGGTGCAAACCATGTTGTTAGAAGTGTCTTTAGAGCAGCTCTAAAAATCAGATTAATTGTAGGAATTACTCCAGGTTGAACCTGAAACCAACCTGGCAAGTCACCTCTTCTTTGTGTGGTTTGGGAATTTTCATTTTTAACCAACTCCACGTCACCTATCACAATTATTTTTGCACAATCCCATCTTCCTGGCTTTTCTCTTTGCCATGGAGGGTGCAAACACCAGCTGGATGCTGTGGGCAGCAAGGTGCTGCCTTCAGGGGCTCCCACCAAGGGCTTTTAGGAGGCTTCTCCACCCAGAGAGATCAATGTGCCTGCCAGCATCCCCACAGCCCCTGGCACTTGCTGGGGGAAAACAAAACCCCAGCTGAGCTTGCCCCTTCCTTCAGGAGAGGAAAACCTGCAACCCCAGTGTAGGTTTAGCTTTATGGATGCAGTGTGTGAGCAATTTATTTATTTATTCACGTTGAAGGCGATTGAAGTTAATTTCGCCCATTGTCCCTCTCACCCCAAACCCACTGGAGCACGAGGATTCCCAGCTGCCTGAGGCATTATTTGGTGCTCCTGTCAGCTCAGGATGGCTCACAGGGGGGTTGGGGGGGCAGAAAAAGCACCACATAATGCAAACATTGTGTGCCTGCCATATTTTTTTTCCAACAGAGCACTAAGAAAATACTTGCTACCTGAAATATTTCTGTAAGTCACTGGAGCAAGCAGCCCAACATGTGGGTTACATTACACTCAGGGCTGAGCTCAGCTTTGTAACACACACTAAACAGCAGCAAGGAGCAGGCTCAGCTTTAATAAAACCAAAACTTTCTCTGCTGCGTGCAGCCAATAAAGATTGAAGCATGCTGGGCATGATCAGCATACTAATTGCTGCATTAATAAATCCTGAGGCCTGCCTTGTTTTGAAAGGCAAATAAAAACATTGTAGAAAAGCTGGAAGAGCGTTTACTCAGAAAAGTTAGCCTGTGTGTGTGCCCTGGGATGTGAAATGCCAGGGAGAACCCTGAGCAGAGGGTTTGCCATGGATTTTTCAGGATTTCACATCTGATGTTGAGTTGTTCTATCCCAGTGTTTACTGACAGAGCAGCACCAAAGCCAGGCCTGTTGCTGGAGCTGCAAGTGATAATGGAATTTATCTCTCAAGTGATAATGGAATTTATCTCTCATTTTCACCACTGCATCGAACAAGGGATCCCAAAAATGGATGGGATTCACCAGTGAAGGGATCCCAAGGAATAAATCTGGGCAGAGTCGTCTCTTCCGTTAAAATTCTCATTCCATTAAAATTTCTCATTCTACAACCACGAGCAAAAGGCAAAAGGGAATTCCCCCAGCAGGAAAAATGGAGCCAGGTTTCTGTTTTCCAAAATTCAGTATTTCCTGGGAGGCAGAGAAACTTTCTGCTGTGGGAACACCACCTCAGGTGGTGTTTGGGCCAGCACTCAGGGGCTTGTCCAGCTGTCACCAAGAAGTTCTTCCCTCTCTTTTCTGCTTCCCCCTCACTCTGCCCACCTCACTCTGGCTTTTAACAGCAAGATGCTTTCAGCTCAGGTAGGTGGAAAGAAAGAGTAAAAAATTAGCCCTGAGAGTTTACAAAGGTGGAAAGTCCTGGGTGCATTTCCAAAGCTGGTGATGGAATAAAGACAGCTCGACATGCAAAGCAAAAATGTAAATAAGAGTTTTATTTTGTTTTATTTTCACAGGCAGCTCGCTTGCCTGGCAGAAAGCACACCCCACTCTTGGTTGCTTCTGAAATAAAAATTGTTTATTAAAAAGTTTGGAGGTTTTTTTAAATGAATGGTAAGATTAATGAGCCGTGCTCAGGCAGCAATGACTCCTGCCAGCTTGTGCATTAGTCAGCTATTAACATACTTCTTGGGTAATTTAAGGCATTTTTTTCATAGGGCATTGCAAATCACAAAAGACTCGTTGAGCTCCACGGGATCCTTATCCCATTTACCTTCCCCTGCAGCATGGGGCTGCTCCCAGCACATCCTGACATTTTTCTCACTTTTGGTGGACAAAATCAGCAAATATTTGGAGGTGTGTGCCATTCACATTCTCTGAAAAAATTCCTTCACTCTGAAAAAATTCCTTCTCCTGGGAAGCTGAAAGGCAGCGAGAAGCTTCAGAGAAAAAAGGAAAACAATTCTTATCTCATTTGCTTCTCCTGTGTTTTGCTCATGTGGAATGTGTTTGGGGATTGTTTACCCACAGGTGATTGTTCCATTGGATTCTGCTGTGAATTATTTTGACTCAATGACCAATCAGGGCCAAGCTGTGTTGGGACTCTGGAGAGAGTCACAAGTTTTCATTATTATCTTTTTAGCCTTCTGTAAGTATCCTTTCTCTATTCTTTAGTATAGTTAGTATAGCATTCTTTAATATAATATAGTATCATAAAATAATAAATTAGCCTTCTGAGAACATGGAGTCAGATTCAGCATTCCTCCCTTCATCAGGGCACCCCACAAATACAGTACCCCCCAAATATTCCATCAATCCCACCCTGGTGCTGGGGATGGATCTGATCCAACTCTCAGCTCTGCTCTGGGATCAGAGTTTTCCTTGGATTATGCAGCACTCACAAACCAAGCCAGTTTTCAACCCTCAGCACCATCCGGAGCACCTGCACTGGAACCACGGGTGTCACGTTCACATTTTCTGAAAAATCCCTTCGCCCAGGAGTTTTCTCCTGGGAAGCTGAGAAGCCTCAGAGAAAAAGGAAAACAATTCTTATCTCATTTGCTTCTCCTGTGTTGTGCTCACATGTGGAATGTGTTTGGAGATTGTTTACCCACAGGTGATTGTTCCATTGGATTCTGCTGTGAGTTGTTTTCACTCTTTGGCCAATCAGGGCCAAGCTGTGTCGGGACTCTGGAGAGAGTCACGAGTTTTCATTATTATCTTTTTAGCCTTCTGTAAGGATCCTTTCTGTATTCTTTAGTATAGTATAGTATTCTTTAATATAATAAAGTAATAAATTAGCCTTCTGAGAACATGGAGTCAGATTCATCTTCTGCTTTCGTCGGGGGTGCCCGAGCATTTACAAAAGGAAACAGGTTTCCTTTTCTAGACACCTGATTTTTAGCACAGCAGCCGTCCTAAATCTCTCTCTCCTCTCCTGCTGTAAGAACAGGGAAGTGGGATTGGAGACAGAGGAGATGAAATAAAAATCAGAATTGCTTTTTTTTTCCCATCAGCTGCTGTCTGCCCAGCCTGGCAAGATGAGAGGTGAGTGTCAGGCTCCGAGTGCTGCACCTGCAGCAGAAGATTCCCAGCAGCACCTGGATTATCCAAGCTCTGCACCAGATATTCCCTGGGAGAATTTTTTATGTTTGTTAAGGTTGGGATTGAAGTCTTTGAGATGATAGCTTGTGTTTAAATTTTGGTGTTTATTATATTTATTTATTTATTTGATATTAATATTATATATATTATTATACATTTATATTTTTATTTATATCTACAGCAGAATATTTCCGCACGTGGATTATCCAAGCTCTGCACCAGATATTCCCACTGGGACAAAGTGATGAGCGAAATTTTTGTTATTGTAGTGTCAAAAGGAAGCTGGAGGAGCTGTGGTTTTTGGGGTTTTTTAAATTATTGTTAAGGTTTGGATTGACGTTTTTGAAATGAGAGTTTGTGTTTAGATTTAGGTGTTTATTACTTTTATTTATATTGGTTTTATTAATATTATATATATATCATTTATATTATAAGTTTATATTATTTATTTGTATCTCCAGCAGAATATTTCCAGCAGCACGTGGATTATCCAAGCTCTGCACCAGATACTCCCACTGGGAGAAAATGATGAGCAAAATGGGGTTTGTTACTGCAGTGTCAAAAGGAAGCTGGAGAAGTTGCAGTGTTGGTTTTCGTTTTTTTTTTTTTTAATTTTATTTTTATTTTTGCTAAGGTTGGGATTGAAGTTTTTGAGATAATAGTTTGTGTTTAGATTTAGGTGTTTATTTTTTAATTTATATTATAAGTTGTGAGTTTTGTAGTGTTTTTTTTAAAATGAGCTATAAAATAGTTAACTATTTTTTATTATTAAGTTTTTTAAAAGTTAAATTATTTAATTAAGAAATAATATTTAAATTGTTATTTAATAAATAAATAATTCATATTTTAATATAATAATTGATTGTTTAAAGCCCCCAGTGCAACCTTTTTGTTTAATTATAAAATATGACTTAAATTTATAAAAAATAAAGAAAAAAAATTAGTTAATCTCTTTAAATTTTTATTTTCTATGTATTGTTATCTTTTACAATGTTACCTTTTAAATCTTTTATTTTGTAATATTATATTGTTTAATTAACTATATATTATATACTATATAACTGTATATATACTATGATCTTAATGTTATTAATGAATTTTAGAAGGTTTTTTATCACTTTAAGTTAAATATAATGGGTTTTTTAAGACTTAAATTTTATTAGTGTAAAAAAATTTAAAATTTTAATATTTCAAATTCTAACAGTGTGGTTCCTACTGAAAATCAGGAGTGAAATGTGAATGAGTGGATGAATGGAATACACATTGAGGCAGGTGCTTTGGCAGCGGGGCCTCAGAATTCCAGCAGCAGCTCCAGGGGAGCAGGAAAATGAGATTATTTCGCAGGAACTGCACCCAGATTTTGGACAGCAGGCAGGGCTGCAGCAGCTCCTGCAGAGGGTGTGGACCAAACTGAGCCTTCTGTGCCTCAGTTTCCCCATTGCTGAGTGGGGGAAAGAGAAACATTTGGGGTTTTTCTAACATATTTCATCTCCTTTGTTGGTTCCCCTCCAGAAAAAATGACCGATTTCTAGAAATCATCTTCTATCAATTATCTTCAATTAACCATCTTCTGCTAATCACTGCTGCTGTGGCCAGCAGTGCTTGCTCTCAGCTGGGTCTGGTGCTGCTAATCCCACAAAATCATGGAATATCCTGAGCTGGAAGTGCCATCAAAGCCCAGCTCCTGGCCCTGGCCTGGATAAACTCTGATTTTGGATTGCACAAGGTAAATCTTTCCAGTGCCTCATGCCCTGAGGCAATGACAGCAGATTTTAGGGTTCTGATCTCTGTCACTTCACCTCCCAAAGTCCATTTTTTCCTGTAAAATATCCCTATTTTATAACCCTACGGGGTTATCTCCCCTATTTTTATTAATATCCTAAACATCCCCTGAACAGAGTCTTTTCTCCTCTGGTAACAGCTGCTGCATCAGGCAGAGGTTTATTGGCCTCCAGCTTGCCCAAAGGCAGAGCTCAGCTCCCAGACACATCCCAGGGGAAACCTGCAGCTCCTCAAGGCCCCTTTCCCTCCCTTCTTCTGCCTGAGTGTCCCACAAAATGCTCCTGAGGACATCACAGCAAGAAATGGCAGAGCTGCTCCAATTCAGCCCTCTGAGCACAGGGGATCTTCCCAAAAAACCCTGCCTGGAGCCATTTCCCACAGTGATCACCTGTGGAGTTTTATCTTCTTTCCACCAGGGTCAGGATGAAATGTGGGAGAGGGTATTTCTTGTTGGGACTCAGATGTTTATCAGTTCTTATCTCTGTTACAGTCTCACAAACCCTGAGTTCTGCAGCACTTCAACAAACTGAAAATGGAGCCCTGTCTCTCTCTACAAGGCCTTTTAAGGATAAACTGTCCAATTAAGAAATGACACCTCAATTATTGTCACTTTTAACCCAATAACCAACCACCCGTGGCTGCAATGGGGACTTTTGTATCCAATGACACAAAACCACCCAAACCCATGGAGAAGGAGGTGAAGGAGGAGAAGAAGGAAAAGAAGAAGGCAGAGAACAAGAAGGAGAAGAAGGAGGAAAAGAAGAATGTGAAGAAGAGGAGAAGAAGAAGGAGCAGCCTCCACCCTAAAACCTCCATCTTCCTTTCTATCTATTCCTGTGTTCTAAGCCCTTCAACTCTGAGTTTCCCACCCTGTGATATCACACACTTCTATTCAAACTCCACACCCACAATCCCAGTTCTGTCATTCTGTTCTGGAAGCTTCTCCATGGCCTCAGGTCAGTGCAGTGTTCTCTTGGGGGGTCAGTGCCTGGCAGCACAGGAAGCCAAAAATTCTCAGCAGCCAGGGTTCCAACAATTAACCAGAGTTTGCTGCATGATGGAGAAATTCCCCACTCCCTGTGGAGAATCTGGAAGGTTCCCTGCAGGAATCCCTGTTCCCATAATGGGAATTGGTGGCTGTGGCTGCCCTGCTCGCTCAGCACTCCTGGGGATCCTTCAACACCCCAAATCCCCCATTCCCAGTGTCCTCGTGGTTACAAATCTCCGCTTTTGGATGCTTCCACTTGAAATGGATCTGACTCCTTCATAAATCTGGTGGCCAGAGCTGGAGGAGAGCATGATCCACACGTGATTCCAAAACATGGCCTTGTTGTCTTGGGAAAAATCACAAAATCCTAGAATTACTGAGGTGGGAAAAGAGCTCCAAGGTCATCAGGGCCAAGCTGTGACCCCCACCTTGTCCCCAGCCCAGAGCACTCAGTGCCACCTCCAGGGGACACCTGCAGGGATGGGCACTGCAAAGCTCCCTGGGCAGCCCCTGCCAATATTTCTCAACCCTTTCCATGAGGAAATTCCTGCTGTGTCCAACCTGAGCCTCCCTGGCAAGTTCTCCTGTGTATTCCAGATTTCCTGCATTTCCCAAGCAGAATTCACTCCCCTTCCTGTTACAGCTCTCTGTCCTTGGTAATGACAGAAGTTTATTCTGTCATTTTATTGCCTATTATTTTTAATAATATTTAAGTATATTAATATTCATATTAATATTAAATAATATATTTATAACATATAAATAACATAAAATTTCTATCTAGAGTATAGAATATGGAATATTTTATATAATCTATTGTGTATTATATATTGCATATTATATGTTATATATTGTATATTATATATTATATATTGTATGTTATATATTATATATTTATTATATCCTATGTACTATATATGTTGTATGTGATATATTATGAATATATCTTTATAGAACGCTAATATTGATATTTATATTAGTATTACTATTAATATTAAAATAAATATATGAATTTTAAATCTATTAAATAGGGATTATTTAATTTATAGTGCCTCACACCACGAGTTTGCTTCCTGACTCTTGCTGCTGCTACTGAACCCCACGTTTGAGCTCAGTTTAGCAAATTTTAGGCCAGCACAGCCTGAGGTTTAAGGAAGCCTGAGTTAAATCATTACCCTGGGTGGAAACTGCCACAAAAAGAGAGAAGAGCTGAGTTTCTGGGGGTGAGTTTTGGTTTCATCTGAACAACAAACCCAAAAGGTTTGAAGATGACAAGGTTGTTTAAAAGCTGCTCCTGCATTTGCAGCACAAGCACTGGGCCATGCTCAGCCCAAGATAAGAGTGGATTTTAATAAATTAATTCTGTTTATTCAGACCTCCAACTGCTGCAGATATGCTGTAAATCTTCTTTCCTGGTGAGACTTACTGGAAACATCATGAAAATATTCCATTTATTGTACTTGTTTTATCACTTGTGATCTTACTCAAACCCAAAAATCAAAAATTGCTGTGCTGAAATGGCAGATACCATTTTTAAAGCCTGCTAATCGCAAGGTTTTATTGCTTGGCATGAATTTCTAGGTTTGTTTTTATTTTATTTGAGAGGAAAGAACGAGAGAGGGGAGCACAGAAATTGCTAATGAGCATAATTATGTGCTGCCCAGACTGAAAATGCCATCGTGGCTTGCATGGCTTGGGGGAAGATTCCAAAATATTCCAAAATATTCCACCTTGTGACTCTGACAGAAGTGGAAACACACTTACCAGGGGTTTTTCGCTGCCTGCCAGCTTCACGTGCAATTAGCTAAAATAATAAGGGCTGATCAGTTAAAAAACTGGCACTGATTTAAAATAAAAAGATGTCGAGTCCACTCAGTCTGCGCTCTACAAAAACAAAATGCTGCCAGCAGCTTCCTTGAAACAAATCCTTTTAAAATATCAACAGTAATGTGATACACCAGATATAACAGAGAAGAGAGAAATTTCACTTCTGCATTTTTACTGCTCCTTCAATGAGACACCTAAAAGGAGATATTCACCATAAAAGGTGAATATTTAAAAGGAGATATTCACCATAAACCTGTGCTTATGACCTGATAACCATGTGCTGATAACCAATATTGCTGATAATCAATAACCATATTGCTGATAACCAATTTTTGGTGGGGATAAAAGGAAATATTCACCATAAACCTGTGCTTATGACCTGATAACCAGGTGCTGATAACCAGTATTGCTGATAAGCAATAACCAATATTGCTGAAAACCAACTTTTGGTGGGGAATTTGGTGTTGCAGCTCCTCCCATACTCCTCTGGGTGCTCTGTCCCCCACAAAAAATGGGAAAGTAAGCTATGAAAAGTAGGATTTTTTTTTTTTAATTTTGGATTTATTGTAGAAAATCTATGATTGTTTATTATTATGTGTTTATTTTATATTATATGTTGTTATTATATCTTTATGGTTTATTCTATATTATTATATATTTATTATTTATTACATACTATTTATTTACTATTATATTATATACTATTATATATTATTTATTTACTATTATTTATTATATACTATTTATTATAAGCAAACATACCCTGCTTATAACCCAGAGTAAATAAGAAGCAAAGAGGGCTTTTGAAATTAAATATACATTTAAAATATCCCAACCCAGCCCGTTTATACACCTACCCAAGGTGAGAAATTCCAAATAATGAACGGGGAGAAAGCCAGAATCAAAATTGCTTGGATCCAGGGTCTATCTGTGCTCCATTTGTGCTGCTGTGTAAAAACAGGGGAGTCTCTGTGGCCGCTGGGCTCTTTGCTCGGGGAGGAAGATGGATTACGTGGCTCAGCCCTCTTGGCAAGGAAACACACGGCCCCCACATGTCAGCAGAGGAGTCCTCATCACCACTCATGTAAAATCTAATCCCTGCCTGTCATGACAGTCTCCAAAACATGGAGCACCCCCTGAACCACGGCCAGTTTTTCCCTCCAGGAGCAGCGCTCCCTGCTCCGTGTGCGCGTTACGCCTCGGCGTAGAAATATTCCCGCTTTTATTCCTGCTTTTAATGCAGAGATTTAAAGCTGAGAGGGGCTGGAAGGCAGTGGGAATCCCAAGGGATTCCTTTGGAGGGCTGACACTTGAAACTCAGAGGTTCTTTTCCCCTCTCCCAGGGGAATTCCCAAAGGCAGGAGCGTTTCCCCCAGCCTCATTTCGGGACGTGTGAGTGAAATCCAGGACACAATGGATGGATGGGGCTGCTTTAAAGAAGCCTTTGTCCGAAATTCCTGCAGCACTAAGTCCTCCCAGAAACTGGATCTGCAGAGAGCAGCACGAATATATCAGGATGTGTGGTGAGCAGGACAAATGTGGCTTGGCATAAGCAGCTGCAGGGCTGCAGACGTGTGCCCTGATGGGAGGTGAGTGCTGCCTGAATCGCTGCTCTGCTCCAGGGGCACCTGTTGAAATAAAATACAGCCCAGGAGCACCAGGGGCTGGCCTGAGGTGGAGATCCTCAGGAGCACGTGGGTGTCTGAGCACCAAATCACGGGAATTGGGGTTTTTTTCCCAGGTCATCTGTGGATGTTTTTGGGTTCCCACCAAAAGAGAGCTGGAGGAGGAGAGGAACCAATGCAAGGCATGGATGCTCTTCAAAAGGAGAGGAAAACACCTCCAGATGTGCCAAGGAAAGGTTGGACACCAGGAGGAATTTCCTCATGGGAGCACGTGGGTGTCTGAGCACCAAATCACGGGAATTGGGGTTTTTTTCCCAGGTCATCTGTGGATGTTTTTGGGTTCCCACCAAAAGAGGACTGGAGGAGGAGAGGAACCAAGGCAAGGCATGGATGCTCTTCAAAACAAGGGGGAAAAAACCTCCAGATGTGCCAGGGAATGCTCAGGTTGGACATGAGGAAGAATTTCCTTGTGGGAGCATGTGGGTGTCTTAAGAATGAAATCACAGGAATTGGGGTTTTTTTCCCAGGTAATCTGAGGGTGTTGTTGGATTCCCACCAAAAGAGGGCTGGAGGAGGACAGGAACCGAGGCAAGGCATGAATGCTTTTCAAAACAAGGGGAAAAAAACCTCCAGATGTGCCAGGCAAGGCTCATGTTGGACCCCAGGAGGAATTTCCCCATGGGAGCACATGGATGTCTGAGCACAAAATCATGGGAATTGGGGTTTTTTCCGGGTAAACTCTGGGTGTTGTGGGGTTCCTAGCAAGAACCTGGGGCTGGAGGAGGAGAGGAACCGAGGCAAGGCATGGATGCTCTTCAAAAGGAGAGGAAAATGCCTCCAGATGTGCCAAGGAAGGGTTGGACACCAGGAGGGATTTCCTCATGGGAGCACGTGGGTGTCTGAGCACGAAATCACAGGAATTGGGGTTTTCTCCAGGTAATTTGAGGGTGCTGTTGGGTTTTCACCAAGAGCCTGAGGCTGGAGGAGGAGAGGACCCAAGGCAAGGCATGGATGCTTTTCAAAAGGAGAGGAAAACACCTCCAGATGTGCCAAGGAAAGGTTGGACACCAGGAGGAATTTCCTCATGGGAGCACGTGGGTGTCTGAGCACCAAATCACAGGAACTGGGGTTTTTTTCCCAGGTCATCTGTGGATGTTTTTGGGTTCCCACCAAAAGAGGGCTCGAAGAGGAGAGGAACCAAGGCAAGGCATGGATGCTCTTCAAAACAAGGGGTAAAACCTCCAGATGTGCCAGGGAATGCTCAGGTTGGACATGAGGAAGAATTTCCTCATGGGAGCACGTGGGTGTCTTAAGAATGAAATCACAGGAATTGGGGTTTTTTCCCAGGTAATCTGAGGGTGTTGTTGGATTCCCACCAAAAGAGGGCTGGAGGAGGACAGGAACCACGGCAAGGCATGGATGCTCTTCAAAACAAGGGGAAAAAAACCTCCAGATGTGCCAGGCAAGGCTCATGTTGGACCCCAGGAGGAATTTCCCCATGGGTGCACATGGATGTCTGAGCACAAAATCATGGGAATTGGGGTTTTTTCCAGGTAATCTCTGGGTGTTGTGGGGCTCCTACCAAGAACCTGGGGCTGGAGGAGGACAGGATCCAAGGCAAGGCATGGATGCTCTTCAGAAAGAGAGGAAAACGCCTCCAGATGTGCCAAGGAAGGCTCAGATTGGACACCAGGAGGGATTTCCTCATGGGAGCACGTGGGTGTCTGAGCACCAAATAATGGGAACTGGGGTTTTTTTTCCAGGTAATCTGAAGGTTCAGCTGTTGGGTTCCCACCAAAAGAGGACTGGAGGAGGAGAGGAACCAAGTCAAGGCATGGATGCTCTTCAAAACAAGAGGAAAAATCCTCCCGGTGTGCCAGGGGATGCTCAGGTTGGACATCAGGACCAATTTCCTCATGGGAGCACGTGGGTGCCTGAGCACCAAATCACAGGAATTGGGGTTTTTTCCAGGTCATCTGTGGATGTTTTTGGGTTCCCACCAAGAGCCTGGGGCTGGAGGAGGAGAGGATCCAAGGCAAGGCGTGGATGCTCTTCAAAAGGAGAAGAAAAAAACCTCCAGATGTGCCAGGGGAGGCTCAGGTCGGACATCATGAGGAATTTCCTCATGGGAGTGTCTGAGAACTAAATAATGGGAATTGAGAGTTTTTTCCAGGTAATCTGTGGGTGTTGTGAAGTTCCCACCAAGAGCCTGGGGCTGGAGGAGGAGAGGAACCAAGGCAAGGCAGGAATGCTCTACAAAACAAGAGGAAAAAACCTCCAGATGTGCCAGGTTGGACACCAGGAGGAATTTGCTCATGGAGAGGTGCCACCTCCAGGACATCTCCAGGGATGGGGAGTCCAAGCCACCCTGGGCAGCTCCTTCCAATATTTCCCAACCCTTTCCATGGGGAAATTCCTGCTGGTGTCCAACCTGAGACTCCCTGGCAAGTTCTCCTGTGTATTCCAGATTTCCTGCATTTCCCAAACAGGCCTTGGAAAGAGCTGCCCAAGGAGGTTTGGACTGGGCAGCACTGGATTCCATCCCTGGAATTGTCCAAGGAATTCCTGAGGTGGCACTGAGTGCTCTGGACTGGGGACAAGGTGGGAATCAGGCACAGCTGAACTCAGAGGTCCTGGAGGTCTTTTCCAGCCTTAATCCCGCGGTTCTGGGGCAGAATCTGAAATATCCAAATGCTGCTGGATAAATCTGGGGACTAGTGGCTACCACAAGCACCCTTGGCCCAGTCTGAAGTTATTTCAACAGGCAGGAAAGTTCTGGAGAGGTATTTGGTATTTCCTGGGCACTTTGGCATCTCCTCCTCCTCTCAGAGATGGAAAATTCGCAGAAAAACCTGGGCAGAGAAACACCAGAGGGGAAAAGAATTTTATTCTTCTTTGCCTCATAGGTAGAGGGTAAATTTCTGAGGGTGTTACAGCACTGCTTGAAAAGAAGATTCTGCCATCAGTGCCCTGCACTGAACATGAATTCCATGGCCCTGGAATCATTGTGGGTTCTGGTTTTCATCCCCCCTGGCTGAGCATCAGCACTGGATATTCCAAACCCACCAAAAGTTTCAGATAAACAGATTATCTGGAATTAAACAGGTACCACTTAGCAAAAGAGTGAAGCAGAAGTAAAAAGAAGTGAGGCCCAAGCTGTGAAGAGAAGTTCTTTACTCCTTAGTGTTGATCTTCCTCTTAATGAGGCTGAAAACCCACACAGCCTCAGGAGCTTGCTCAGCAGGCAGAGAGAAGAGGCAAAACCATTTCAAACTGTGATTTTTAGCAATATTTTTTGTTGATAGTGTCTGAAATGTAAGGTTACTATGCCATCTGAATTATTACTATTACTGTTATTATTATATTGTTATTGTTATTGTTGTTATCTTAATTGCTAAAGCAAAAGAAACACCCAGAAAAGCTGAGAGCAGCTTGTTATCCCTGGATTTTTTCAATTTTCTTCATGGGAAAAGCTTTTAAGAACTACTGGTCAGGGTCAGCTTTTGTTACTCCAAGCAATTTATTACCTGTCCATATCCAAATATTTAGATCCGTATTGACAATACACAATTTTACAAGGTATTTAGAGGGCTTTATTCCATAAATTAAGCATTGTTTCAGTGAGATAAATAAAATGTTTATAGAGTCACAGGGATACTGGAAATACAGCAAGTGTTGGTGTCAAACACCTGATGGGAAAGGAAAAGGGGAAAGGAAAGGAAAAGGGGAAAGGAAAGGAAAGGGGAAAGGAAAGGAAAGGAAAGGAAAGGAAAAGGGGAAAGGAAAAGGGGAAAGGAAAAGGGGAAAGGAAAAGGGGAAAGGAAAAGGGGAAAGGAAAAGGGGAAAGAAAAGGGGAAAGGAAAAGGGGAAAGGAAAGGAAAGGAAAGGAAAGGAAAAGGGGAAAGGAAAGGAAAAGGGGAAAGGAAAGGAAAAGGGGAAAGGAAAAGGGGAAAGGAAAGGAAAGGAAAGGAAAGGAAAGGAAAGGAAGGAAAGGAAAGGAAAGGGAAAGGAAAGGAAAGGAAAGGAAAGGAAAGGAAAGGAAAGGAAAGGAAAGGAAAGGAAAGGAAAGGAAAGGAAAGGAAGGAAAGGAAAGAAAGGAAAGGAAAGGAAAGGAAAGGAAAGGAAAGGAAAGGAAAGGAAAGGAAAGGAAAGGAAAGGAAAGGAAAGGGAAGGAAAGGAAAGGAAAGGAAAAAGGAAAGGAAAGGAAAGGAAAGGAAAGGGAAAGGGAAGGGAAAGGGAAAAGGTTAATTAGACTTTTGCTCAAAGTCTCTTGATCCTGGCTGGCTGAGTTTAAATGCCAAAAAGAGGAGTCTGAGTTCCCAAACTGCAGAATGTGGAAGTTTTATGTGAAGTGGATTTGTGAACTGAATTTCACCTACAAAGGGAAATTTTTTTTGAATGCTGCTGCATTGTTCTCCATGAAAAAAAAAAAAAAGAAAAAATAACTTCACAACTGTATTTTAACTGCTTCAGTAGCCAACGAGTCAGGTCTTGCAAATAGGAAACATTTACCTGCACAGGTAATTATTGTTTTAGTTTGAATGTCAGCTAATATTTACTTTTCAACCAGCAGATTCTGATGCTTGCAGGAGGACAGGAGAAATTTGCTGTAGGCTCCTCTATTTATAAACCTACAGAATTTTTATGGCTTCTTACTATAGTCATGAAGCTGAATTTATTTTGTTCATTAATATTGGCTTTGCATCTCGGCATATCTGTACAGGTTTTTTCCCAAATGAAAAATTCATTTTTGCTTGAAGCAACCTTGGATAAGAAAGGTCCCTGCCCATGGCAAGGGATGGGACTGGGTGATTTTTTAAGGTGAACAGGGAAGTTTTTAATCACAACGAGTTGACTGTTTCTGATTCATACAGGTATGGACAGAAGAGGCAAACAAGTTTCTGTAGGAATATATTACATTATTATGAACTGCCATGTGAATATATCACATTATTATGAACTGGTGGCACTTATTAGTCAGTGAGAAGGAACAAAATTCCAAGTTTTTGTTCCAAATGGCACAAAATTTGTGCCATTTCCAGGGCAAAAAGCAGCACCTAAATCAGGAATCCTAAGGCACCCAATGCCATGAATCATCCTTCTTGCAAAGCTAAAGAAGAAAACATACAAGCACTATTTGTGTTTTATATACATTCAGTTCCTGATTTTTCTTACATTATTATGCCTTAAAATATCATAGAACAACCATGGCATTTAATCCATCATAGAAAAACCAAAAACCCCCTGTATTTAATGTTATTCTTAATGTAGCTGTTGCCTTATGGGCTGTGCAAACATTAAAAAAAGAAAACAGTAATTCTGTGATAAGCACAACAGGAAATTGGAGGTTGCTGCTGATGAAACTGATATCCAGCTGGTAATCTGAGCAATGAAGTCACTAAAGCTTTCCTGCACTATAAATTTTATTTCCTGGGATGTATTTAATGTTTTTGTTAGATTTTGGGGGGATAGTGCACACTGGGGTCTTTTCATTTTAGAGTCATCGCTGTGATTTTGTGGGGAGATAAAATAAATGCTGTGATAAAGAACCATAACGTGGGGGCAGAAATGTGAAGTTTGCTGGTGTTTTAGTGTCAGAATTTCCGCGCAACAGGGGCTGTTGTGAGACAGCAGCCAGGAGCTAGAAGGAGGAGGGGGTTTGAGCAGTGCCCACTCTTTACAAAGGCTGCTTAGTAACCCCCAGCCCATTGCCTCCAAGCTTCAAGCTTGGTGTTTGTTCAGCTATTTCATTAAAAACCAGCAAAAAGCCCTTCTGGAGGGGAGCAAGGAGGGAAAGCAGCAGCCAGAGAAGGGTAAATGTCATTCCAGGGCACTGAAGCCTTTCCTCAAAGTGGAGACAGCGAAAGTTACAGGGATTTTGTGAGCTGCTGCTAACCCTGAAGCTGTGACAGCCATTCCCAGGGGCCTGAGACCATTTATTTATTTTGTTTTTACTCAAATGAGCTTCTGAGAGAGGAATCATCTCATCAGTCAAAGCAGCTGAAATGCTGCTGGCTTTCAGGATCTTACAAATCCCAGAATCCCAAATCCCTGGGGCTGGCAAAGCCCTGCCAGCCCATGGAGTCCCAGCTGTGCCCCATGGGCACCTTGTCCCCAGCCCAGAGCACTCAGTGCCACCTCCAGGGGACACCTGCAGGGATGGGCACTGCAAAGCTCCCTGGGCAGCCCCTGCCAAGGCCTGAGCTCCCTTTCCATGGGCAAATTGCTCCTGGTGTCCACCAGACATTGTCCCAGTGATCACATCTGGTTTGGCTGGTTTACAAAGGGTGGTTTGAATCACTTCAGTCTCAGCAGAGAAGCTTTGGAAGTTTTGTTCTCCTTGTGCCACTGAGAGCAGAGCTGGGACCCAGGGGGAGGTTTGGGATTTTTCAAATTCTCTGGGTAGGGACATCTCCCACTGTCCCAGGCTGCTCCAGCCCCAGTGTCCAACCTGGCCTTGGGCACTGCCAGGGATCCAGGGGCAGCCACAGCTGCTCTGGGAATTCCATCCCAGCCCCTGCCCACCCTGCCAGGGAACAATTCCTCATTCCCAATATCCAACTTAAAGTTCCTTATTTTCAGTTTAAACCCATAAAGTTTCTGGCACTCATCACTGCCAGTCTCCAACAGGAGCCCAGGGTGACAGCAGTTCCTGCCCTGAAGGAAGAGCAGAGATGGACACCAAACATCTTCTGGGGGAGAGAAGCAAGTCAGCTGTCCAGAAAACTTGAGGGACACAGTTTTGTCCATTTTCTTTTGGATGAGTTTATTTTAAGGTCAAAGAAAGCTGTTAGGGAGGAAACTTCCCCCGAGGCAATTCTGGGGGCTGGGGAGGAATTTGCTCACACAGAAGGAAACCTGAGGAAAGAGGAGTGGGATGGCAGAGCTCAGAATCAAGGGGAAGGAAAAGCAGCAAAACAGAAACAATGAGAGGGTGGGCAGGGACTGGGCTGGAATTCCCAGAGCAGCTGGGGCTGCCCCTGGATCCCTGGCAGTGCCCAAGGCCAGGTTGGACACTGGGGCTGGGAGCAGCCTGGGACAGTGGGAGGTGTCCCTGCCATGGCAGGGGTGGCACTGGATGGGCTTTGAGGTCCCTTCCAACCCAAACCATTCTATAATTCTATAATGATTCATCCCTTTTGAAAGTCCTGCAGAAGAGAATGAGTTGGTTTTGTAAAACACAACTTTCATAGGAACCTCCAAATCTGTGAGGGGACAGGAGATTTTATTCCTGTCTGTTCTTCCAGGATGAAGTCACCACAACACCAAAACTGAGTCTAACCTGGATGTCCAACGTCTAAAACATCTAAAAACCGACTAAAGGTGTCCCTTTAGATGGTTTTTAGATGTTTTTTTCTGTTTTCCCTTGTGGCTCAGGTCCAGCCCTGCTTCTCTTGCCCCCGAAGTTTGGAGTGAGAAAAGCTTTAAAGAGCAGCTTTGGGCTCCTTTTGGGGGCTTTAGGCTCTTAACCCGGGCTGTTGTTCCTTTCAGTGACACAGCCAGAGGTCACCCAGCCCTTTTGTCACCCTGGCTGGAAAAGAGCAAGAGGTTGCAGTGCCCACAAAGGCCCTTTGTGCCCCAGCCCAGCAGCTGAAGCACTTCTGAGCCCCCAGGTTGTGCCAGGCGCTGCCCAGATTTAATAAAGATATCATTTTTCTTTATCCCCTTTTAAAGTTTTAAACCTGCTTTGCCGGGCTCCTAATCCTATCTCACAACAAGAATTAAAGACTTTGGTAATGAAACAACGCTGAACCCACTATGCTAGTTAGAGCATTAGCTAAAAAAATAATCTAAAAATTAGTAAAATCTCTAATTAGCAAACCGAAGCCGCGGTGACGGTGACAGAGCCGCTGCTGGGGCTCTGTTTGCTGGGTCACACACACAAAAAACCTTTCAGGGGTGGCTTAAGAAGGACTGGGATGTTCCAATAGGTGCTGCATTGCACATGGTGGCTGCAGGGAGGAAACTGAGTGATGTGCACAAGTACATTAATTAAAAGCTCTGAAATATTTAACTTATTTTGCTTATTATGCTTATTATTATTAGATTTATGTTGTATTTATTATAACTATACTATTATATTGTATGTAGAATATTATAATGTATATATAATAATAAAATTATATAGTAGAAAATAATATAATATTATTTGAATATTATAATAGGATATCATTATATTACAATATTATTATATTGTAACATAATAATGTAATATTATCATATTATATTATATTGCATTATATTATATTATATTATATTATATTATATTATATTATATATATATTATATTATATTATATTATGTTATTTATATTATATTATATTATATTATATTATATTATATTATATTATATTATATTATATTATATTATATTATATTATATTATATTATATTATATTATATTATATTATATTATATCATATTATATTTATTATTGCATTATATAAAATATATAATTAAATGTATGTTTTAATTAATATTTCATTTTATATTTAATATACGAAATATATTCTAATTATATATTTAGTTTTATATTTAGTATATTTAATATGTTTAATTATATATTTGTTTTTATATTTAACATATGTAATATATTTAAATTATATATTTAATTTATATTTAATATATTATATTAAATATATAATTATATTTTATTTATTGTATTTTATTTATTATATTTATGATATTATATTATTTTGCTTATTCCTCTTTTTCTCCCTAGATATTATTTCCATGTTTTCTTCTCCCATTAATTCAAACTTTCCGTTGCAAACCCTGCTTTCTTTATCTCTGCTTATTGACATGCCTTTTTTTTTGGTTTTTTTTTTTCCTGAATTCAGCAGCTCCTGGGAAGTGTCTGAGCCCAGCCTGGAGAGTTCTTTGGGGCTGGCAGCCACTCTGGCCACTTGCACAAAGAGGGATTTTAGGGCTTTCAAAACCCTTAAACTCTTTTGGGGACAAATTTGATAATTTTCAGGCTCTACATGAGCTGATTTCCCACCCGTGGATGATGGGGATGATCTGTGCAGGGCAAGAAGTTCGACAGAAAAAAAGAATAAATCTCCACAGAACGTTCTGCTTCTCTAAGCAAATCTTCCGAGCAGGCTGCAAGACAATCCCTTCAAAATACTGGAAAATATCTTGGCAATCAGACAAAATACTGATTAAAAAACCGCATCTGTAGATGAAATTATTGCTGACAGTATTTATGAGCGATGCATGACCAAAATTTTAAAAAATTAAACAAATTATTTTTTTAAATTAATAAATTACTTAAATTTAAATTAATTATTAATAATTAAATAAATAGGAATTCTTATTGACTTAAAATTAATTCGATTAATTTTAATTAATTAATGAAATAAAATTATTTCATTTTAAAATTTTTATTAGTAATAATTAATGAATTAAAAATCAGAGTGCATCAGTGGCTTTGGGTGAATCGACCCCTTTGCCACCTGCCCAAGGCACTGAAGAGACTTTCAGGGCTCTCCCAGAGGTTTTGTTTTGGGGGCTCAACCCCACAAATTCTGGTTTATATCACGAGGTAAATAAATATCCTGTCTCTTCCTGAGTACCAGCAGCAACTTGGGGGCAACAGAGCCTCAGTTGTTGAATTATTTATGAATGCCAACGTTATTCATTTAGTGCTGGGGTCTCCTCTGTGTTGTTTACGCACACAAGTTATAGATTAATTTATATAGAGAGAGCACCAAGAGGAGAAATCTGGAATATTTCCCTCTGCAGTGGATGGAGTTCAGAGCCTCAGGACCTCCGTGCTGGTGAAGTCCTCTCACTCCTCATTTCAGAGCAGGATTTCTGTGAGGAGTTACCAAGAGGGGATTGATGGGAGCATTTCCACATGGCAGCAACTCAAACATGGCCAGTTGCAGAAGAGAGAATCTTGTGGACATTTCTCAAATTATCCCATTTTTTTTCTCCCCTTTAAATTTTTTATTTCTACTCTTAGTTGTCTTTAACAATATATTTTCTTCTTTATTAAGCACTAGAGTGCTGGATGAGACAATTCTGAGTCTCCACTTAAATTTATATTTTAGGAACTGTAAGAATTGTGGTCATCAAACTCCAGACCTTCAACTCTCTGGTTTTTCTGGTGCAGAAAGAGGATTGATTTTTTTTTTTTAATTTTATTCAGTTCTTGCATGTATTTCTTTCCTTATAAGCTGTAAACTCAGGTGTCAGAACATCATGAGCCAAGCTCAAAGAGTTTACCATCAATGACACAAAATTTTGCTGCCATTCCTGTTCTTTTCCTTTACATTTGAGGAGAATTTCATCTCTATTGAAGAAATTTTCCTGCCATTAATGTTCTTTACTTTTATATTTGAGGAGAATTTCATCAATGAATGCTCCCCTTGTGAGCCAGGAGGAGCAGTTCCATGTTTCCATCTGCTCAAACTCACAGGGAAGAGTTGCTAATGGGATTTATTTTGCCCATGATGCACTCACTTTTTACCCACTGATGCACTCTGATTGCTGATTTATTAATTACTATGAATTATTAGTAATTTATTTAATTTTTTGACATTTTAGTCAGGCATTGCTAATGATGGGATTTTTTTTGCCCTACCCAGCCGTCCCCAATTCCTGATTGCTGCACCCCTTCCCTGTGCCCAGCTTTGGATTCCCTTGGATTGACTCCCTCACAAAAGTCACCCCTGGCTCGGTGTCCAAGGGCTCACATTTGTTTATTAAAATGCTCCCAGGTCAATATTCTGCAAGCATGGAATCCCAGGCAGGATTTTCCTGGAAGTTATTGGCATTATGCTCAATAGCGTGATCCTGACAGCAAATTTATTGCAGTTTAGAACACCCTGTCAAATCCTGATTTTGTTGTGGAATTGAAGGGCAGAATTCACCCTTGGACAAGAACATTTCACCCTGAGGCTCAGCAGGACTTGCACAGATCCTTCTTTTCCCGCTGTTCACCTGATTTTCTATATTTATTTATTTTTCCACTCAACCACATCCAACTTTGTGGGATTTCTGGGCGTTGTAGAAGGAATCCATGGATGCACCTTCATTTTTATGACAACCCCAAAATGAATATTTGGCTGTGTTTGGTTCAGATCTTAAAAAGTTCCATCATGTACAGTGATCATCATAATCATGTGGGCAGCCCCTTCCCCAGTTCCTTCAGCCCTGACTTTTGCCCTTTTTTCTTGATTGATAAGTGACAGCTTTGCATTCTGGGCCTTGAAATATATATTTACAGTAGTCTAAGAAATTTGTCCTTAATCAAAGGAGGCTTGACTTGCCAGAACATCTTTAGAATATTATTGAGTAACTCATTAAAATGTTAATAGCTTCTGTCAGGATTTATTGATCCTGATGTCAGCTTTTCTCAGAATAAGAAATAAAGCTGATTTTTATCTCATCTTCACACCATGCTGAGTGATCAGGACTTAAATAGAATAATGAGAAGGGCTTGAGGAGAATAATCAGCATTTAGCCAGCACTTGTGAATACAGACAGAGCCTTCCAGATACACAAGTGGATTTTCTGTGGGGAACAGAAGGAAAATGAAGAGGACATTTTATCTGGAACATTCTGCCAAATAATTTTGCTGCTGAAGCAAAGAGAGGATGCGATGACATCAAATGTTTCTGTTGAAGAAAACCAGATTTATTTCCCAGTTTAGTAAAATAAAATTCTGAGTTCCCTTGTTGTTCAGTTTCTATTCCACTGAATTTCCAGAAGACAAAAACATTTGATGTTGTCAACATTTTTTGGGGAATCTGTGGCACTGGACAAAATCCTGACTGATCCAGGGAAGGAGAGGAAGGAAAGGGATTTTTTTTCCCAAAGGTGTTTTTTTTTTTTCCCCCAAACTTCTCATCTCAGGATCTTTCCCAGCAGGAGCAACAAGAGGAAAACAGCAAATCCCACCCTGAGCCCAGCAGGGGCTTGTCAAGGGTCAAGATGAATGAAAAAAAATAAGAGAGAAGAATCTGTCTTTTATTTCTTGCTTTAAAAATTATGAACTCAGGACTTTCCTTTGTGAGAACATCGAGTGTGGCACAGCCTGAGCAGGATTTTTGCTCCTGGTGGGAGATTTGCTAATTCAAAAGGACCCTGATATAGAAAAATCAGTTTTTCTTCAATTATTGCATTAAAAATTGATTTCAATAGCTGCCTACAAGGCAATGACCTCTGAGCCTGGCATGTAGGGACTTTCCCTAAATACCTGGAAGGTGAGAGGCACTTTCTGGCTGTAGGATTGGGGCATTGAAAATGGGCTAAAACCTTACCTGGCTGCGTTTGTGCTGTAGTGAAAAGCCTAAAAATGTTAATGTCTGCAAGAAAAAAGGCTCAGCCTTCTGATACGAGAGATTCCTTAAAATCCTGTGTTCCTAGAGCACATAAATTGAAATTAGAATTAGAAAAAAATATAGAAGTAGGGAAAAAAAGAAGTGTTTTTTTTGTAATTTATGTCTAAGGCAAGAGTTACAACCAGGAGGGTGAACTACAGAAAAAAAAAAAATAAAAAGAATAATAATAATAATAAGAATTGCTATTATTATTAATAATAATAGTAGTAGTAATAGTAAATTTTGAATGTTTTTCTTTTCTTTTTAGGACATTCAGAGAGAAGCTGGTTCCTAACTCAGAATGCCTTGTCTGGGTATTTTGAGCAGAGCCTGCAGTCAGGGAGGGTTTCTAGGATTTATAGCTCTGAGTGATATTGTTTTGGATTTATTCAACTTCACCTTTTCATCAGATTAGCCAACATAAGAGGACGATGAGATTTGGCCAAGCAGCCAGATGTCATCACGTGCTTTAGTGCCTTTTATTCTGGCATTTCCAGAATTTGAGACTCAAACATGGAAAAACCCCAAAATGATGCCTCGTTTATGTGACTTGCAGCTCTGATTTTCATTAACACTTTTCCTGTGACACTTGCCAATAAATCCTGGAATTGCTTGCATTCCTTTAAAAAAGGAGGGAGGCAACAGCTGGGAGGATGCAGACCAGAAATATTATTTAGTGTGTGATAAAGAGCATGAAATCTGGTTGAATCCTTTATTTAACATCTTAATTTTTATGTATAAAGTGTGTAATTAATAATAATTTCTCAGAGAGGCACTTATATATTAAGAAATTCAATATGCCTATAAGTAATTATACATTTTTGTGCAGTCCTGTTCAAAATTCAATATAAAAGCTGCTCGTTTATGGAAATGACTTTAGGATCAAGGTCAGGGTTTTTATGGAGTGATTTGAGATTCCTCAGGATAAAAATGCCATCTAAATGTAAAGATACTGTTTGTTAGGCATTAGTGCTTTACAGACAGTAAATTTAATGGGCCTGATTTTCATTTACCTTTACAGTCAGATGAGGGATCTATTTTGGAAAAGTCACCACTGTGGGGAAAGAAAAACAATAGCCAGGAAATTGCTAATGTTAATGTGATGTAAAGTCAAGCAACCATTTCCAATCTCGTTTAAACTTTGATTCAGGCAGGGCCTGGGACCTGCGCTTCATTTTAATCATCTCAGCAGTCCCAGCAGTGGGGAGACCACTGAAAATTAGGATTTCTTCTGCCTGCACAGAGGCCTCAGTCAACAGACTCCAAAATACATTAGCATTTCCCATCCCAACTTAATGGATGGATGGTCTTCTCCCAAAACACGGGCACGGAATGGATATTTAATGGAGCAGGAAAACTTCCCTGGTGGAAGGGGATGGGGAGGGGGAGGCTCATCCCTGGAAAGAAAGAGGGAATCTCAAGGAAAATCCCAACTGAGGTGCTCTAAGTGATGCCTCAGGTTGGAGCTTTTTCTATTTTTCACATTCTGTGCTGCTTTAGTGTGTGGGTCTGAGCTTCACATTATGGGATGGTGAGCTCTGTGCACAGAGCAGGGAGACAAAACAATTCCTGCTCCAGCTGGGCACCAAGGACAAATGACCCAAATCTCAGCCCAGGAGCACAAACCCCGTGGGCTGGAGAGAGAAAAACAAGCAGGGTGGGACTGCAGGGGCTAAAGCTGGAATGGGACAATGAACTGCAAGGTGCAAATGGAGCAGAACTGATCCCAGGGACAGACCCCGTGCCCGGCCGTGCATTTTGGGGCCATTTTGGTTCATCTTGGGTGCAGCCCTGGCTGGGCTCTTGTGCTGCCCAAGGTGCATCCATGGAGGAAATCCTTTGAATAAATCCCTGCTTTATTCTTTAGCTCTGCCCCAGCCTCTGCTCCAGGGCAGCCTGCACAAGGCATCAGAAGAGGATGCCCACACTCCCTCCATAACCTGGAGAAACACCTAAAGTAAGAGGGAAGAGATTTTTTTCCAGAGGTTTCTCTACCTTCTCCTACCCCCAGGGGATGTGTCTTATCTTCCACAGAATCCCAGAACAAGGCAAGCTGGAAGGGACCCACAAGGATCATCCTCTGTGTCAGCAATAAATAATTTCATCAAAGAACTCCCCACAAACAGAGGCTCCCTCAGAGCTGCCTCCCTCTCAATGGTGCTATTCAAATTATCTGTATTATTGGTCATTTTAAGGATTAATCTTGCCAGAGATCCGCTTGGAGTGTCTGCTGCAAAACAATGTCCCCTTGTGCCTTGGATTTAAAAATAAAGCACCCTTTCTGAATTCCAGGGCATGTATTTATAAACAAGACACGCGCACAGTCCATATTTTGCACTTTCAGTTTTTAAGTGCTGTGTGATCTCGAATTTGATGGGCTTTGGGTTTTTTCCCAAGCACAAAGATCAGAAAGAGCCATTTGATGCTGTTTCTAAAGTAATGATGTGCAACTTCGTGTTCTGCACGAGCAGAGGTACTTTTATATATTGTGAATATGTGTTTATCCTTCAAACTTTGAAAAGCTGCTCACAACAGGAAATATTTACACAATCCTCCAGGCATCTGCACTCTTTTGAAGAAATCATTAAAATAAAATTTGCTTCTGACACTCAGGGATTTGAAGAACAGTTGTGTGTTTTGGGGGCTCTTGGAAGCTTCTTTTCCCCCTTAAAATTGGCAAGATGTATTTAGTTAGCTTGGTTTTATATATATATATAGAGAGAGAGAGAGATATGTAGATATATAGATATATTTTTGTTTGGGTATTTATTTATATTTTAGTATTTATATTTTTATATCTATATAGCCTCTATATTTTCATATTTATAGTTATATTTACAGGTATATTTATATTTATACTTATATTTCTATTTATATTATTAGATAGATAGATAGATAGATAGATAGATAGATAGATAATGTATTTATGTATTTCCCTAATAGAAAGTAGGGATTGGATGTGATTATGGCAAAAAGAGGGGACTGAAAAATGTTATAAATATCTTCCTGCATGATCCAGGACAATTTTGTAGATTTTAGGGTTAGAAAGGATCATCACAATTTTCTCTTTCTTAAAAATATCCCTGGATCTCCAGGCCTTGGGATGCCACACCCCTGTGACTTGGCTGTGTTTAACTTTGTGGGATTTGGATTAAATTCCACTTTCAAGGCCTCAAATTACTGGAAATTGATCATATTCCATGGTAAAAGTTGGTTTATTCCTTGGTTGGTCTCACAGTAAGAACTTTAGAAATCACAGGCAAATTATTTAAAATTATTAATTAAAATATTTAATTGGAATTTGATAGGGCACACAACACACCATGAATGAATGCAGGAACACTTTAGACCTGTTCCTTTCCAGGCTTGCATAGAAAATCCAGTTTGGAATACCTGGATAGAAGCAGTTAAAGTGTTTCTTTGGGATGTTATTGAGGGAAGAGTTTGGTCCAGTGTCCTCATCAGCAGCGCACAAGTTCCTATTCTTGTCAGCTCCCAATGAAAATAAAAAATTAATAAATAAAAATAACATAAATAAATAAATAATAAATATTTAAATATTTGTAAAAAACTAATAATAAAAATAAAAATAAAAAAAAAAATAAAAATAAAATAAAAATAAAAAAATAAAAATAAAAATAAAAATAAAAATAAAAAATAAACAAAAAATTAAAGTCTCCTCAGTTTAAATTGTAAAATGAATCTTTGCCATCTTTCAGTAATTTTCTCATCTTGATCTCTGTAGGAATCTGACTCACAGGAGCCTTGAGCAACCACACCAGAAAAATAAATGCTGATAAATATTCAGCTGACCATGGCCTGGCCCACGTGGCTTGACAATCATTCACCCCCCAACCCAGTTTCACAGCCAACAAAGAATTTTCCAAGAAAACTTAAGAACAGTTTGCCAGCAAAGAGTGTGAGGATTGAGATTTCATGGAACGCAATTAGAGATGTGAAAATGCTCCATGATAAAAATATTGCGATTTTTTTTTATTCCATCTCCTTTGGCTAAAATTTGCTTTGGAAGTTTTCCACTTCCCATCTGATCCAAAAGGTTGGATTTTAAGTGATTGAAAGTGACAAAAATAGCAGGTCTAAAGGGGCAGCAGGAATAAACCAAACACCTTGAGAGAAGAGGGAATTTCTCTTTGGAGGGGAACATTTCCCATGGAATGTGTGGTGTGAACAATTACACGGCCAAAATTTCAATTCCTGCAAAATTTGCTGGAAAAACTGCCAGAAAAGCCCGTGAAACACAACTGAATGTGTTCTGGCCATGATGGCCCAGACAGAGGGCAGAGTTGGGTGCTTTGTGTCCTGAAAACACTTGGAGGTTCTGTGCCCATGGCCTGGGGTCCCTCTGACCACAGAGATCCTGAAGGGATCTGTGGGAAGCCCCACCGAGGTTCCCCTGATGGGGAGACCCCCAAAAAGTTCTGTGCCAGGACTGAGAGATGAGCGGGACTTTTGGTCTTTGGCCTTCAGGTTGTTGTTTGTTTTTCTCCTATCAAAAGCTCAGCGTGCTGTCTGCACACCAGACTTAGAGGATGAAGAGAAAGGCACCAAAAGTCACCAGACACACAGGTTCAAGGTCTTCGAAAGCTATTTTGTCCAATTAACTCTTAGAATGTGTTTTATTTCTACCTTTCTACCAATAACTAATTATTTGTCTGTTCACACAACTTCTGATTGTGGCTCTTTCTAACCAATCCCTCTTTGCCCCCAACACTGCAGAAAATGGAGCAGATGAAGAACAAGGAGGAGATCAGACAATGCCCAAAATCCTCCGTCTTGTCTCCTACCCACCTCCACACCAAAAACCCAAAACTCTGAGTTTTTCACCCTGTGATAAACTCTGCCACTGTCTATTTCACACACACAGATTCCAATTCATCCCAAAGGCCTGGAAGATTTCTCCATGGATGAAGGTTAAAAGCAGTGTTCTCCTGTGGGTCAGGACTTCTCAGGACGGGCAGAGAAATATTCCTTGTGCCCTGGGTTCCAGCAGGGATCCTAAATAATTCCCTGGAATTAATTAAGATCAGGTTGAAGGGAGCTCTGAGCACCTGATGGAGTTGAAGATGTCCCTGCTCGCTGCAGTGGGGAGCTGATGACCTTTAAATGTCCCTTGGTTCTGTGGCGCTCATCCCACCAAACGATCCACCCAAGCCACTAAAGGAATTTAAAAAGACATTTTTAAAGACATTTCTCTGTCTCTTCAGGTTGCACAGATGAGCTGGGAGACGAACACAGACTCCTCAGGCTGCTTAGGGCACCCAAGCAGACAGAAAGAATGCTGGAAAAAGTCTGATGGGTTGATTTTTTTTTCCCCCCTGCATCCCATAAAAAGTGGTAATTGACATTTTAATGCATGACATGTCGCATTCCTTCATAACGCTGCCGTAATTGAATCCACGTGAAACTGGAGTGCTCTGGGTGACCCCGGAGTGTGCCACACACCTGGAAGCAGTGAAGTTCAATTAATATGTCATTGCTACTAATAACAGCTACTACTGAGAACCTCCAGCCAGTGGCTGCTCCAGGGGAAACAGTAATCCTTGGATTTAGGCAGATAATGTACAGTAAACACCAAGGAGCCATTGTTTACATGCAGTGCTGCTTTGGATCAGCACTTAAAATCTTGCTCTCTCTGTGTAATTTGCTTCTCTTTTTCTTTTTCGCTGAATTCCACCATTTAATTCACCCCCGTGCTGTAGTTGTCTGGCTTGGGGTGCAAAAATTTGCAGCTCCTAAAATAAAATCAGCTGAGGGCCGTTAGTGGAGTGAATCAAACAGCGCCGAGACAAAGGCTCGTGCAATAAAAAGGGAGCATAAATCACACCCTTGCACAGAGAGGAAAAAAAACAGTGATAAAACGGCCTTAAGGATTTGATTTGGTCTGTCAAAACCCAGGAAATTTGGAGTGGAGGGTTGAGAGTCCCTCTTTTGCTTGGCTTGCTGTTAGAATGAAGTTATCAAAAGTCCTACATCGGGGAAATGGATGTGCACACACGAGGAGCCTGAATATTCCCTTCATTCATTTACTGGTGCAGCAGTAAACTGAGGTTGAAATTCAGGAACTGCTCCCTTTCCAGGGGAGGAAAGGGTTGAAATTCTCCTTTTTATTTACTTCAGCATCAGGTCTGCTGATTTCACTCAGTTGTGGCTCTGGAGACAACCTGTGTGTCCCAGGGGCTGAACCTGAGAAATTATTAAACCACTTATCCAGCAGGGAATCAAAATTAGTGGAGCTCTGAGCAACCTGGGCTCAGAAGGTGGACCTGGATGACCTTGAAGGTCCACTCCAACCAAAGCATTCTAGGATGGCTCCTGAATGCACAATTTCACTCAGTGTGACACTCAATTTTCACTCACTTGTGGCTCTGGAGGCAACCTGTGTGTCCCAGGGGCTGAAGCTGAGAAATTATTAAACCTGTGAGGTTTTGGCTTCTTTTTCTACCTTTGTCTCTGTCAAGGTTGGGGTTGAAGCACTTGAGATGGAATTGCATGTTCAGACTCAAATGTTTATTATTTCTTATCTATATTACAAGTCATGAGTTCTACAGCATTCTACTAACGAGCTACAAAACGGCTCACTATGTTTTTCTCCAAGGTTTTTTAAAGATAAACTGTCCAATTATGAAATGGTGCCTAAATTATTTTTACTTTTAACCCAATAACCAACCACCCGTGCCTGCAATGGGGACTTTTTCATCCAATGACACAAAACCACCCAAACCCATGGAGAAGAAGGTGAAGGAGAAGGAGAAGAAGAAGGAGAAGGAGAAGAAGGAGGAGAAAAAGAAGGAGAAGAAGGAGGAAAAAAGGAGCAGAAGAAGAAGAAGAAGAGGAAGAAGGTGAAGAAGAAGAAGGTGAAGAAGAAGGAGCAGCCTCCACCCTAAAACCTCCATCTTGCTTTCTATCTATTCCTGTATTCTAAACCCTTCAACTCTGAGTTTCCCACCCTGTGATATCACACACTTCTATTCAAACTCCACACCACAATCCCAGTTCTGTCATTCCATTTTGGAAGCTTCTCCAGGGCCTCAGGTCAAATATAGAATTTTCTTGTGGGTCTGTGCCCTTCAGCACAGAACGTCTCAGCATCCAGGACTCCAACACTTCCCAGTAAGGAATCAAAATTGATGGAGCTCTGAGCAACCTGGGCGGGTGGGAAGTGGAACTGGACGACCTCTAAGGTCCACTTCTGCGGGAAATGGATTTGTAGGGAATTCTCCAAGCCTGACAGAAGGCTCTCACAGTGTGTGCATCTGTGTGCAAACCTTGAGATAAGAAATGCTGACCTAGAAATGCCCTGGAATAGGACAGACATTGCTGAGAGAGAAATGGAGCTGGAAACAAGTTCCAAAGGGTGGTTTTGTAAATAAGACTGGATAGTTTGGAGAAACAGAACTGTGAAAGATGAATTGTGGGACCCACGAGGGGTAATTTTAGATGTTTGGTTTAAGGCATTTCCAGCATGGTGTGGCTAAAGCTGATAGGGCAAGAAACACTTATAGTGCATTGTAATTAGGAAATAATTGGCTTCTGATTGTGAATTATAACATCTGTATTGTCTCACTCTTCACATGAGACTGAAAATGGAATAAAAGTTTTTAAAACCCTCTCAGTTGCCCCATCCCTGGGTCAGAAAAAGGTTTAATCCAACAGACTCCTACCCAAAGCATTCTAGGATTGCTGAATCCACAATTTCCCCATCCTGGCTGGGATTATGGAGGAGAATATCAAGTTTCAAACATTGCATCACTTGGAAAAGAGTGAAAACACCGAAGACCACGGTGGTGATTCATGAGGAGCTTGGCCTCTCCACAGAACCCCTGTTTGCAGCATCAGACCTGTGAGTTTTTATTGGTGTCCAGGCAAATCTCAGGGGAGTTGTAGTTTCTGGCTGGGTAATCCCCAAAGATCCCAGTTTTTATTGAAAACGGGGTTGGATTTGTGCAGAGCTGCCCTCCTCCCCCAGCGCCTCTCATCACCACATCCATTTTATTCCTCCAACCACGCCGGGCTCTCATCTCAGATTTGCCTGAGATTTATCTGTCAGCTTTATCTGCTCCTAAATTCAGTTCAGCTCTGCAGCTGATTCTCCCAGGAATTCATGATAAATTCTATTCCCTGTGTTTTTCATGCTCTTACTTCCCCTCACTCTGCTTTTGTAAATCTCGGTTTCAAGCCTGCTCTGCTGACCTGAAATCCCACATTTATGGGTTTAGAAGCCAAATTTCCCCAGTGGTGGTGGGCAAAGCAGTTGGGAGAATGTTCCTTCATATTAATGATACAAATTTAGCTAATTCTGAGGGTTTTTTTTTAACTCTCCAGTCCATGCTGCATTTTTTGAGGGTCAGAGGCATCAGTGGAATCAATCCCACTGTATTTGCACTGCCCAAGACTCCCAATCTATTCAGGGTAAACATTTCTCTGCCAATCCCCACTGCAGGAAGATTTCCCAAGATATGCTAATGGCACCTCTCCAGCGCTGGAAAAACCCCACAGAGAAAACTGGGGGGGGAAAAAAATATAGAGAAGGTTCTGGGTTCAAAAAGGAGGAAAGAGGAGAAAAACACACTCAGAATTTGTCTTTTGGCAGGAGGAGAAATAAGATAATTTCTGGAGCCTCTCAGGTGGCAAAAAGAAGGTTTGGAGACAACAATTTGGACAAGTTTGTGTTGGTGCAGGGAATCTGCTGATTTCTTCCCTCAGAAAATGAATGTATTGGGAGACTTAAAGCCAAGGATCTTATCTAGCTGAGGTTGGTTGTATGGAGAGCTCAGCATGAGAACAGATGATCCCAGGAATTTTTGGAAATTCCTAATAAGTAGCACAAGAAAATAGAGAGATAATTCCATATATTTGTCTATAGCAACATGAAATTTTCTCCTGTTTGGTTGTTTGCTTGTTTATTTTGGATTTTTGAGGGTTTTGGGGGTTTAGGGTTTTTTTATACATAAGAAAATATCAAAAAAAATTACTTTGAAGACATAAAACCAGGTGTTCTACTTCCTTGCAAATAATCCAAATCACAGCATCATTTCCAAAGTTATAAATTGCTCTGGGATTGGGCTTTTCCAAGGAGAATGTATAAAATAACTGTGCAGGAGGAAGTCACAGGGAGATTTTAAAGGTACTGGGCTGGTTCTTAGAGCCTTTTTCCTATTTCAGATATAAAATCTTCCTCATCCTGGCATTCCCCAGCTGGAATTTTCTTTTCCCTTTTGTTGGGTTTTGGTTTGGGTTTTAATTTTTTTTTTTTTTCCTTTTTTAGGTTTGGGATTTTAAGAGAAAAAGCAAAAAGAAAACAGAGTTCAATCTCCAAGTCTGGATGATCAGAACACCATTTTCCCTCATTTTCCTGCTAGTGACCCCAAACTGATGAACTGAGGGGAAAGTTCAGTTGTCTTTGAGGGATTTCAAGCTTTAATCTCCATCTTTTCCACCAAAAAATGTGGAGAGAGGAGCCCACACTGGAGCAGGTTTGCTGGTAGCACCTGTGACCCCACAGGAGCCCCAGGCTGGAGCAGCTCCTGCAGGACTGACCCCATGGGAAAGGGAGAAATTCCTGAGAGACTGAGCCCATGGAAGCTGGATCAATTCCTGAGGGACTGACCCCATGGGAAAGGGAGAAATTCCTGCTGGACTGACCCCATGGAAAAGGGATCCACCTGGAGATGTTCCTGAAGGACTGACCCCATGGAAAGGACCCACACTGGAGGAATTCCTACAGGACTGACCCCATGGGAATAGGAGAAATTCCTGCAGGAATGACCCCATGGGAAAGGGAGAAATTCCTGCAGGAATGACCTCGTGGAAAAGGGACCCACCTGGAGCAGTTCCTGAAGGACTGACTCCATGGAAAAAGGATCCAAACTGGGGCAGTTCCTGAAGGATTGAGTCCAAGGAAAGGACCCACACTGGGGGAGTTCCTACAGGACTGACCCCGATGGGAAAAGGGATCAAATCCTGCAGGATTGACCCCATGAATAAAGGGATCAATTCCTGCAGACTGACCCCATGGAAAAGGGATCCACACAGGGACAGTTCCTGAAGGACTGACCTCATGGAAAAGGGATCAGCTCCTGAAGGACTGACCCCATGGAAAGGGAGAGATTCCTGAAGGACTGACCCCATGGAAAGGACCCACACTGGAGGAGTTCCTACAGGACTGACCCCATGGGAAAAGGGAGTAATTCCTGCAGGAATGACCCCATGGAAGTTGGAGCAGTTCCTGAAGGACTGACCCCATGGAAAAGGGGGAAGTTCCTGCAACAATGACCCCATGGAAAAAGGGAGAAGTTCCTGCAGGACTGACCCCATGGAAAAGGGATCTACTCGGGGGCAGTTCCTGAAGGACTGACCCTGTGGAAAAAGCATCCACCTGGATCAGTTCCTGAAGGAATGGCCCTATGGGAAAAGAGATCAATTCCAGAAGGACTGACCCCATGGAAGCTGGAGCTGTTCCTACAGAACTGATCCCCGTGGGAAAAAGGAATCAATTCCTGCAGGGCTGACCCCATGGAAATTGGAGCAGTTCCTGAAGGATTGACCCTATGGAAAAGGGAGAAATTCCTGAAGGAATGATCCCATGGGAAAGGGAGCAGTTTCTGAAGGACTGACCCCATGGAAAGGACCTATGGTGGAGGAGTTCCTGCAGGACTGACCCCGTGGAAACAGGATCAATTCCTGAAGGACTGACCCCATGGATAAAGGGATCAGCTCCTGAAGGGCTGACCCCAGGGACAAAGGGATCAATTCCTGAAGGGCTGACCCCAGGGATAAAGGGAGCAGTTCCTGAAGGACTGACCCCAGGGATAAAGGGATCAGCTCCTGAAGGGCTGACCCCAGGGATAAAGGGAGCAGTTCCTTAGGGATTGACCCCATGGAAAGGACCCACACTGGAGGAGATCCTACAGGAATGACCCCATGGGAAAGGGAGCAATTTCTGCAGGACCGACCCTGTGGAAAAAGGATCAGTTCCTGAAGGACTGACCCCATGGGAAAAGCTCCACCAGGAGCTCCCCCTGAGCCACTGGAGAAAATCAGGAGCATTTTGAGCCCAGGAAGAAGAGAAGGGTGGGGGAAAGGTATTCTTTAGGAGCGACTTTTTATTTCTCATCATCCCACCCTAGTTTGACTGGAAATACATGACATTTTCCCCAGGTCAAGCCTGCTTTGCCTGTGACAGCAATTCCTGAGCATTCTCCCTGTCCTTACCTCAACCCAGGAGCCTTCCATGACATTTCCTCTGCCATGTCCAGCTGAGGAGGGGGTGGCAGAGTGGCTTTGGTGGCTTTGGTGGCTTTGGTGGCTTTGGTGGCTTTGGGGGGTGTCCAGCACCCAGGCAGGGCCCACCCACCATGAGAGGCCATGGTTGAACCTTTTGGGCCAAGGGAGGGAGCTGAGCCTGGATATTCATTGTCTGACTGGTTTTGTGTATAAAACGAGTTGGAAATGGAGAGGGAGGAGATTTCAGCATTTGCACTGTGTATTCCTCATTAATTCCTTGGGGTTTGAGGTTCAAATTCAGAATCAGCATCCAAAGGCCAAACAGATCATTTTAGAGGGCAGCATCTTCTGGGTGTCTTTCCAATGGTAGCAGAGACTGAACTTGGGTCATCTTTGTTTAGGTAAGATTGATCCCAAATTCCCACAATGAAACATGGAAACCTTGATGATATGAACCCTGACTAAAGAAATAAGGCAAGAAAAGCTGGAAATAATAACAAGGAAAAGCAGCAAGTTCCTCTATGGGTGAATTTTCACTTTTCCCATAGCAGAACTTCCCAAACACCCTGATGGCACCAGCAAGGAAACTTTTCCTTTCCCCCTTTCCCCTTTCCTTTCCCCTTTCCTTGCCCCTTCTTTTCCTTTCTCTTTTTTTTCCTTTCCCCTTTTCCTTTCCCTTTTCCTTTCCCTTTTCTCTTTCCCCTTTCCCCTTTCCCCCTTTCCCCTTTCCCCTCCCTCTATTCCCAGTGTTTCTCCTGCCTTGTTGAGGCTGCACTCTGGGAATTCCACGCTGGTTTCAGCTCCTGCCTTGGAGATTGGGCTTATCCAGGTCCATTTGCAGGGCTGAGGTCTTGAGTTCCCAAAAAACGACCTTGGCCAGAATTTCTGCTTTGCCTCTCCATCCCCTCCCTGCCCCACGTGCTCCAGTCCCTTGTGAAAAGCTCATTCTTTACTTAAATTTCTCTGTCTGTCCATGGTAAAAAGCCTATTTAGAAATCAAAGGTGCAGTTGTTAATGACAGCACATTCATTTGCTTATGGCTGTGCTCAGAACAGAGTAAAACATCACATAATTAGGCATAAATAGCATTATGCATAAATAACATTTTCCATCCATCATTTCTAAATCATGACTAAAGTATTTATAAACTTTACCATCAAGTTTTACCAAAGTCCTCCTGACAGTCATTATATAATATATTGAATGCCAAGCAGCATAAAATACCACCAAAAAAAAAAAAAGAGAGAGAGAGAAATGTTTTTGAATCAGAATTCCTCTATTCCTCACAGATCCATTATTCATCTCCACTAGATTAGTCACACTGCTCATATAAGCCAAGGACCACTGAGAAAACAAATCTCTGAGCAGAACTTTGAAAAAGTAAATAAAAATACTCACATTGACTTTTTAGAATGTTCAAAGGATTTCAGACAGATAGAGTAAAAATGATCCAGTGTGTGCTTTTCCCACTAGGTTTTTTCCAGTTTCTCCAGCCAAGAAGCTTCCTCTCCCTGATTGATACACTCCCTCTCCTATTCCCAGCTTTTGCCTTTTAAACTATCTCCCATACTTAAAAGAAATATGGTTTGCAGCTTGTATTAGCAGCAGCAAATGTTTGGTCACGAAACTTTGGGTGTCATAATTAATACCAATTATCAGAGCCCTATGAAAATACTTTTGGAAAATTCATCGAATTCCAGCTCCGGTTGTGCTGGGGGAAAAAAATGAAGTTGACCTTAACAAAACAACTTTATTCTCCTTAGAAAACTGAAATTGAAAACCTGACCCGAACATGAGCGCTGAGAGTTTTTAACTTGGGCATATTTTTTGCAAATATCATCCATTTGGATCAGTCCATCAAGTCTGACAGCTCCTGCAGAGTTGCACGCCTGTGTTGTCACTGCACGGCACACACAGCGTGCACCCCCTTCTGCAGCAAGGACAGCAAATAAAACCCCCACATTTACAAGTTTGAAGGGTGAAAAAAAGACCCCACAACCCTTATTTCATTTTTAAACAGCCGTATTTTATCTGGATAGGATCTTTTGACAAACCCCCCCCCCAAATGCTGTCTGAGCAACAAGAAAGAGCCTGGAGATTTCCTTCCCTCCACCCCGATTAGAAATGGGATCCATGCCCCAGCTGGATATTTCCAGTTCATGCCCAGTAGAAATAATTTTCTGTCCTATTGCCAAACGTGTCCCATGTGGCCAGCAAAGGTTGGACAATAGCAGCAATACAGCTTCCAGAAAGGAGCTGAAAACGATCCCCTGCAGCCGGAGGCCTCCATTCCGCATAGTTTCATCATTCCAGCACCAAGATTCCACTTCCTTTTTTTCCCCTTTCAAGTATTCAGCTCGGATCCATCCTCCCGCCGATGTTTATGGCTCCCACCTTGGCTGAAGGTTGATGGCACCCTAGAAGGCCGATCCCAAAACCTTCCACTCCACCAGTAATCCTCAGGCGCACCAGTAACCCCACTGAATATCAATATGGGGGGGCGAGTTAAACAAATCCCGAGGAATCTGTTTTATTAGCATTTATAGGATTTGCGTGTGTGAGCGGCTGTGTGTGCACAGCCACGCTTGGGAGCGGTAGTTACAGGGGAAAAAGAAAATCCGGGGGATTCCTCCGGGGGCGATCAGCGCTGCTGCTCCTCGGGCCGGGAGCGGTGCTGATGGTTGGTGCGCGCTGGAAATGTTCAAATATCTGCCGGTGTTTTCTTTCCTGTGGAACTTGGTGGGATTTCTCACAGTTAATACTTCAGCTAAGCACATCAGACTAAAGTTAAGCCCCGCTCTGTGCTCGGCTCCGCAGCCCCAATTTCCTCCCTCAACCTCCACCGAGGGGGAAAAAAAAAAAAAAAAAAAAAAAAAGCAGGAAAACTCCACCAACACTAAAATCGCGGCGCTGCCAAGTTTTTTGGGGCAAGAGTGACACTTTTAGGGACACTTTCAGAGGATGGCAACCCCCGTCCTGCTGCCTGTCCCTGGAAACAGCGGCTGGAGCGGCCCTGGGAATTCCTTGGGATCCCGGGAGGGGCAGGGATGGGAAGGGAGCGGTGCCGGGGGTGCCGCCCCCACGCCTGAAAGATGCGGAATTATCCCAAAAAAAAGGTGTTGGACCCCCTCCCTTGGAGGTTCGGGCTTGTCCCCGTGGCCACCCAGACACCGGGCACCCACCCTGGCAAGGGAGCTGCCGAAGGAGTTTGTTTTGGGGTGGATGGGGGAAAAGAGTTTGGTTTGGGGTGGATGGGGTTGTTCTCACCTCTCGTTTTCCTCTCTGTTTTCCGTCTCCAGTTAAAATAACCCTGGCAAGGGAAAAAAAAAAAGGAAAAAAGTTGGAAATGTTCCTCCGTTACACAGCTCACCTGGGAAAGAAACTCTTTCCCTTTTGGAGGGTTTTCCCCTCCAAGCAAAGGGAAAATGTTAAATAACAGTGGGATTTGTGCGCTCCCGGCGTAGGATTCCACAACAAGGTATCCGTGAAAACATACCCTGAGTATTTAAGTAATAAATTGTTTTATTTATTCTCCTGATTTATTTTCGTCCCGACGAGGATTTTTTTAGGAAAAGGGTGGCAGGGAATTCCCTGCAGCCACCTCGGGCTCACCGAGCTGCTCACAGCGAATCCACCTCGATACATTTGGGCCACCCTTGCAGCACCGTGATTTTCTCTTTTTCTGTCGGGATTCTCTTGAAAACATTCGCAAATCTGCCCTTCCTCCAAACCACCGCAATTTTTTGGAAGTACAACACGGTCCCCTCACGCTTTCCTTTGCCACCCGGTCGTTTATCTCCATATTTTCTTCACAGGACACAGAAGTGTCCCACATAAATTCCTTTTCGGGGTTAGCGATCACGGAGCTCGTTGAATCGGACCCGTTAGGACCTGCCTTGATACACAGCTAATTTTCCGCAAAAAAAATTTAAATATATCTATATATAAATAAAACATTTCCCCGATATAGTTTTTTGTTTTTTTGGGTTTTTTTACCTCTGCTCATACGTCCAGTTTCGGCGGCGGGCGGAGGTTGCATTGAATTTTGCGAATTTCCCCGAAACGCTGAAGTTTCTTTTCGACGGCTGGTTTTGGTTTTTTCGGTTTTGGTTTTTGTTGTTGTAGTTGTTTTTAGGTTTTGGGGTTGTTTTTTTTTTTTTCCCTAAATTAATTGTCATTTGTTTTGCTCTGCAAAAAGTCCCAGCCGGAACACGCTTCAGTTAAAACGAAAATAAAAACACGGCTGTGGGTTAAACCTGGCATCTCCAACGTGCCCAGCAGAGGTGTCCCCATAGAGAGGGGCACGGGGCTGCTGTTTTCCCCTATTCTGCGGGTAAAAAGGACAGCGCGGGAGGGATAAACGGGGCACACCGCACATTTCGGCTTTCGCTCAGCTTCCCTTGACCTGCGAGCCTAAATCCAAATTAAATCCCACCCATTCCCTGCAGAAGCCGCTGTCCCCGGGCGCGTCAGCCAAGGGCCGGGCGCGGTGCCGGTACCTGACCGGGAGGATGGATTAGGATTAGCATCCCTGACCTGATGGGTTTGGGGCCATTTGGGGCAGTCCTGGAACCCTTCGGGGCTCCTCTCGCCCTCTGCTCGCCCCACATCTCCGGCCGGAGGTGCCGCAGGGTCCCCGCTCGCCATCCCGGGGCCCGGGCAGGTTGCAGAGCTCGGTCTCGCCCTCGGCATGGCCGGGCCGGGCTCTCGCTGCTCTCATGGGATCATTAATTACAGAGCCCGGGGCAGGTTGCAGAGCTCGGCCTCCCCCTCGGCATGGCCGGGCCGGGCTCTCGCCGCTCTCACGGGATAATTAATTTTAGAGGCCCGGCTGAGCTCCAGCAAACGCGCTCGCCCGCCGGCCAAGCCTCCCGCGGGGATCAACGTGAAGGAGCGGGGCGTTGTGTCCCCCATCCCCCTCGGGATGCGGAGCCGCGTCTCGCCGGTCCCTCCTTGTCCCTCCTTGTCCCTCCTTGTCCCTCCTTGTCCCTCCTCTCCTCGCTGCTTTAATCCCCACGCGTGGCCGGGCTGGCTCCGGGGGCTGGGGCTGTGTCCCCGTGCGGGTGGGACAGGGACACACGCCCGGCTTGGTGTCCCCAAAGGCTTCTCAAGGGCTCCCGTCGGGTTAAACCCGGCTCTGGCTGGGCTTAATTCGCACACTCGGGACACGACGAGGGACGCAGGCATGGCTTTAGTGACAAGCCCTGCAGAGGTGGCCCTGGGCTCTCCGGGGGAGGGGGCGCGGGGGTCCCGGCATCTTCGTCATTTGCTCCATCTCTCCCCGAGCGCTGCTCCGGCAGCTCCGGGGTTAACCCCGGCCAGCGGAGCCCGGCGGGGGCTGATGAGCAGCGGCTGCCGCCGGAGCTCGGCCCCTCCTCGGCGTGTGCGAGGGGAATGTGTGAATATATTTGTGTATAAAAGTGTAAAATGGCTATTACACACACGGTATAAATAAGCGCTGGGCTCTATCCGAGCCGCGCGTACCTGTGCCTGTGTCCAGGCACGCTTTGCCCAAATCCAGAATAAAGCTCTCGGGTGATTTCCCGGCGCTGGGGAAGGGCCCCACGCGTGTCACGGCCCCACGTCCCCGTGTCCCCTCCCGCGGGCAGCTGAGCCCCGGCTGGGGCGGCGAGGCCCCCTCGGGGTCACCGAGAAGGGCAGCGAGGGCCAAGGGGCTCGGCCGGGAGCGGGCTGGGGTTGTCCCCCCCGCCCCCGGCTCCCCCCGGGCCGGCCTCCCGTCCCCCCGCCAGCGCTGGGTTTGGGTGCCTCGGAGGGCGCTGCGCGGGAGGACACGTCACGGATACATTATCCCCTCCCCTCTTGAGGCTCTCCTGGCTTTCTGCAGCCTTTGCTAAAGAATTAACCGAGAGGTCCGCTTCAGAGCTCCTTCTGCCCCTGGGAAAAAAAAAATAAATAAAATAAAAAAGGCGAGGAAAGAAAAGGAAAAGGAGGAAAAAAAAAAAAAAAGAGCGGAGATATCGGTGCTTTCAGACGAGGAGCGTGGCGGCTGTGATTTCCGAGAGGAGGGGAATTTTACCTTCGATCCTTGCCGAATTGCGGGAGGTGAATGTAGCAAACCCTCCCCTTGCCTTTGAAAGGCATGTCTCTGCCAAAGAGCTACCGCTTCGCTCTTGAAATAAGTGACAAATAAACTAGAAACCAAAAAAAAAAAAAAAAAATAGAGAGAGGAAAGATTCCTATCCTTCAAATTCTTTTTCTTTAAAAGGGGAGGAAAAAAAAAAACAACAACAAAAAACCAACCAAACCAATAAATAAAAGCAACAAAATCAATGCCGCGCCTCTGCCAGCGCTCGGACTTGTTTGGAAAGAGACAACGCTGAAGTGGCACTGGTCCCGAAGAAAACGGATCCTTTAATTTGACTCCGCATGAGAAGCGCATTTGGAGCCGGGCGCAGCGGCCGCAGCGGCAGGAGCAGCCCCGCAGCCCCCGCAGCCCCCGCAGCCCCCGCAGCCCCGCAGCCCCCGCAGCCCCCGCGGCCCCCGCGGCAGCCCCGGCGCTGCCGGAGCCCCTCGGGCACGGGCGGAGCAGCAGCAGCGCCCTTGGGCCGCGGGAGCCCGCCCGGAGCCGAGAGGCGGAGGGGAAGGAGAGCGGCTGATCCCGGAGCGCTCCAGCCATCAGCTGCAGCCACCGGCTTTGACTTCGCTTCAGCGGGGAGCTCGTCGTGTCCTCGGCATCTCCGGGACCAGCTCATTCTGCACTTCGTTCTACGTCGTTCGTTTTCTCCCTTTTTTTTTTTTTTTTCCTTCTTCTCTTGAGAGACAAAATGTCCAAAAATGGTTCATCCTTCTTAGCCCATTGATTTCTTGCACGGACGCTCTATTTTTCCTTTTTTTTTTTTTTTTAATAATTATTATTTTTGGATGGGGCAGGATTGAGTAGAAGAAATCGTTCGGTGAAGGGAACCCGGCGGTTTGCTCCCCATTAAGGAGAAGATCAAGATCTGCACGCAGAGGACGGGGGTTGCCGTGGGTCTTTCAGCCTGGCTTTCGGAGCCCTCGCTGCTGCAGAGTCAGAGCAGAACTGCCTTCTCCGAGCGGCTTTCCTGCCCTGTTTGTAGCTCAGAGATCGCCTTCCCCCTCCTCGCACCATTTCTGTTCGTGTTGGTTTTGTTTGGTCGGTTTAGCTTTATTTTTCCCTCCCCTTTTTGTCTTTTTTTCCCCCTCTTTCGTTTATTATTATTATTATTAATTATTTGATTTGGGTAAATCGCCTTCCTGAAACGAAAATACTAACTCTGCAGTCGAAATCCATGCCCCCTGCCATTCGGAAGAACCGGGTCTAATATGCCAGTGACATCTCCGCCTTGCAGCAGTCGCGATGAAGGAAAAATCCAAGAACGCGGCAAAGACTAGACGGGAAAAAGAAAATGGAGAATTCTACGAACTGGCCAAACTCCTGCCCCTGCCCTCGGCCATCACCTCGCAGCTGGACAAGGCGTCCATCATCCGCCTCACCACCAGCTACCTGAAAATGCGAGCCGTCTTCCCCGAAGGTAAAAGCAGCCCGGGGGCTCGGGGACCCCGCACGGGAGGGACGGGGACAGAGCGGGCCGGGGGCGCCGGGGTGGGCACGACCCCACCAGCGCCCTGGCAGGAGGGAGGGGATGCCCGCAGGGGTCTCAGAACGGGGTGAGCGACCGAGAAGGGATTGAGGGAAAAGCGGGCTGGGAATGATCCCGGCTGCGGTGGGAGGCACAGGCGGCCGCTTCATCCCCCCTTTCTCCCCTTCCTCCTCCTCCTCGGCTGCCGCTCAGCTCCGCTGGCTCGGGGGTCCCGTCCCGACGAGAGCGGGCTCGGTTCGTGCGTGCGGCCCCGGAGGAGGGGGTGGCCCCTGGGCACGGCCATTCCCGTCCGGGCACGGCCTCGAGGGGAAGAAAGAAAACAAACTGTGCGGTTGTTATTATTATTTTGTTTTGGTTGGAGTTCTCTGGGGCCAGGGAAGCAGGCTGGGAATGAAGGCGCGGCCGCTCCGCAGCGAGGCCCTGCGGCTTCTCCCGGGGAGAGAGAGGGGAGAGCGGGGAAGGAGGATCCGAGCCCAGCCCGGCCCGGCCCGGGGCTCTTCTCGGGGCCACCCAGCAGCGAGGCCCGGCACCAATCCCGCTGGATTTGGGGGAAATCATCCCCTCGGGAGGCTCCTGCCTTCCCCCGAGCGCCCCTGGGGGAGGCTGCGGGCCGGGGGCTGTCGGTGCGGCCGCGGAGCTGATGCGAGCGGCGGAATGAAGCGCTGGGCAGTGCCTGCGGGTGGCTAAATAAAGCCCGGCAGCCCCGCTTTGTCATTTGTTTGTGCCTCTCCGCGCTGGGAGCAGGGTGAAGGAATTAGCAAATTCCGCAGGGAGAGGTCTGCTCTCCGGCGCGGTTTCTAAGGAGCTTTATTAAAAGGCTAAAAAGAAAAGAAAAACACGGAAAAAAAAAAAAAAAAAATTAGGGGGACGGCGGGGAAAAAAAAAACCCTCCCAACCCGAGTAAAAGCTTACCGTCGTGGCCATTTAATTCAGAAATTTCGGCAGCACGGAGCAGCCGTGCTATTATGGGAAGCCAGGGCTCCCGAGCCAGCGGAGCGAGGGGAGCGAGGCGCTGCTCCGCCGCATTTTCCAGCCATTATTCCCCACCGGGAAATTTCCCCATGAGAAATAGAGCGTCGTAATTTCGAGGGGGGCGGTGGTGGGGAGAGGGGGTCACTGGCCGGCCGTGCCTGGCGAACGCGCCCCCGAACGCCTTTGATTTGGGAGGGAGGGCAAGCGGCACGTTTCGAGATGCTGCTGGATGCGTCCCGGGCTTTTCCAGCCCTGCTGATCCTCAAGAGCGAGGAGCCGACCCCGAGAGCAGGTTTATACCACAGCTCGGGTGTGTTTTATGTGTCTGTCTTCCCTAAACAGGCCGGGCGTGCGCTTCCGCACACTCTGCTTATTAAGGGCAACGTTTAAATGCATACAGCGAATTCCTGATCTTTCATCGTCTTAAGTACGTCTGGAAATACATTTTAAACCAAAGCTTTGCATCCAGGGATGACAGGCCGGGGGGAATTACCTCCTCCGGTCCCCGAGCCCTGCGTTTAGTGCCTGGGAGGGTGCAGGGGAAAGGGGGGAGCCGAGCAGACGCGGCTGCAGAAGGATTATTTTAGGGGGGTTTCTTCCACACGGTCCCGCATCACCCGAACTTTCCTCTGCCTTGGGATTTGCCCGTGGAAGGAGGGGAAGGGGGGTCCCCATCCGTCCGTCCTTCAGTCCGTCCTCCCTCCCCACTCCTCACACTCGGCTACTGGTTTCCAGTTGGCTTTACTGGGAGGGAAAACAGCCCGGAAAGGAGTCCCAGCCTAAATCCTGGGCCAGGCAGAGCCGGGGGATGAACCCCACGGCCAGGGCTGGACCCGCTGGGTCCCGGGCCGTGAAATGAAGGTGGGCACGGAGCAGCGCCCGGCGTGCCCCAGCCGTCACCTCTGAGGCTCAAAGGGGTGCCAGGTGGGGGGGACAGGTCTGAGACGCCGCCAGACGCGTGCTAGGCCCGGACTAACTGCGGCCAGCACGGGCAGAAACGCTGCTCAGCTGCTGAGCTGGCTTCCAGCTCCGTCTAGACCGGAGGGAAAGAGAGAGAAAAGGAGAGAGAGAGTTGTGTTTTTAAACCCCGCGGTGGAGGGCTCACGCCCTGATTTCCACACGTAGTTTAGGAAAAGTTTGAGCCCCTCAGCGAGGTGACTGATCCCGACAGGGCTTGGGACAGGTTTCCTGCTCAGCCCGGCCGGGCTTTTCCCGAGGATGGACCCAACCCGCTCAGACTCCAGAGAGCCAAAGGGGATTTAACCCCGGCTCCTTTCGCCCTCGCAGCCCAAGCCCTGCAAGGGCTCCGAAATCCCAGACTGTGCCCTGCGGTACCGCTGCGACCTTGAGATTCAGGAGTTAAAGTCAGGACACAGCAGCCTCCAGCCTCCCTCTTCTCTCGTGTTTTCGGGGCTTTTTGTTGTTGTTATTGCCACAGCTTTGTTGTTGTAGAACAAAAATAGACCACGAGTCGTCTTCTGCCTCCGCTGTCAGTATTTTTTTTATTTTTTATTTTTACTTTGAAAAGGAGTTAATGAAGGAAAGAGAGGCGAGAATGAACCGCGTTTAAAACCTGCGATTCTCTGCCCCCCGGTTACGGCAGACTGGTGAAATCGTCACCCTCTCCCTCCCCCATCCCCGACGCAGTGTCCAAAACCGATTATGAAATTGGACATTTATGGTTGTTTCAACCGGATGGGAGCCAGCTAATTAATATGTGACCCAAAATACAATGTGCGCAATACAAAATAATCTGAATAAAGTGACGGAGCGATAGATGTCAGACCTTCCTTATTCCGAGAGGCAGACAATAGAAATTACTAGCAATATTCACAGTCTTCGGCCCCCATTTAAATCTGGCCACTAATGTATATTTTAAGAAAATCAAAGCGAATCGCAGCCATTTCATCTGATGGTCGCACGCGCTCGGAAAAGGTTCGTTAATGAATTAAACAAATAAATAAAGCGCGAGGCGTGGGTAATCCCTTTTTGGAAGGCCAGCCCCTATTGTACTAACCACTAATAGTGACATTAAAGGTCTTACTAAAAACCAAAGTCCTTTTTTTCGGCTTTTCCTGGTGCCGTTCCCAGGCGGCGGGAGCCGGCGGCCCCGCGGTGCGGGCACGGGCGGCGGGGTCGGGGCGGGGACGAGCGGCGGGGTCGCTCCGGTCTCTCCCGGCCGGAGGGGAGGGAAGGAGGGAGGGAAGGAGGGAGAGGAAGGGCGGGGGTCACTGCCGTGGGTCTGCCCGTGACCTCCCTGTCTGTAGGACGGCCGCTCTGGGGCCTCTTAACACGACCTGGTGGGTTGGGCTCGGCGGGGAGAGCGGGGTTTGTGCGGGCGTCCTGGGGGGCAGATTCGTTAGAGTATTTTTTCCTCACTTTTTTTCTTTTCATTTTTTTTTCCCCTTGGGAGTTCACCCTTTTAAAGGTTTTAAATTTTATTTTTATAAAATAAAAATCTTTCCGCCCGTCCTTCCCACCGCCCAGCCCTCCGCCGCCTGCCCGGCGCTGAGCCCGCAGAGAGGAGCGGGCGGCCCCGCACGTCCCTGCCCGGCCCTGCTCCTCCCCAGACCGCCCCTGACCTGGGCGTTTTCCCCCTCTCAGAGGTTCCCCTGGCCGGGCCCGGGTGTTCCCCGCTGGCCTCGGACCCAGCGGTACCGTCGGGGCTGAGATGCCCCGGCCCCCGCTGCAGACGGGGCTCGGTGTCAGCGCTGCCCTTGCCCACTGCCCACGGGGTGACAGCAGAGCCTCGGAGCTCAGCCAGGGGCACAAAGCTCGGTGGAGCTCAACGAGGGGCACAAAGCTCGGTGGAGCTCCGGGGCTGCCCCTCGGGAATGTCCCCGAGGCTCTCCCGGCCAAGGAGGCACAACCGCGCTGGGGAAAACCCAAAAAGCAGAACTGGCTGCGAGCCCCCAGGGTTTGTCCTCGTTCCTTGTGAAGGCTGCGGGACCTTGCGCTCCGCGGAGCAGCGCAGCAGACACAAAGGAAATAGTCCAAGTTACAGGGCAACCCGATACTGAACGTAATACATGGCTGGGTAATTCTTTTAGCAGAATCCCAAGCTGAAAAGCTACCGGGCTTTCAAATGTGTGTGCGGACGGACTTCTGTATGCCGAGAGCAAAGGTGGGAGTTGTTCCCAAATATTTCTAGATCTTATTACAGTTCCACTCACCCCTCTGGCTCCCTGGAAACCGGGAAATGTATAAATGGTACAAAGTGAGTGCTGAGGTACTTTGAAAAACAGCCAGAGATGTCAAAAGGGACGGAGGGCGATTTTGTCAGTGTTTGTCACAAGGCGCGTTTGTACGAAAATCCCCTAGTTTTTCAACGGCAAAAGCAGCCGAAATTTTGGGGTGTTTGTCTAAAACCCCCTCTGATTCCGGCCGGAGCTGCCGGAGCCGGAGCTGCCTCCCGGTGCCCGGATGGGTCCGGCGGGCACAGCCGCGCTCGGGGCCGGGTTCGCCTTGCCCGGCATCCCCGGGCCCGGGGGGCAGACACCGCTCCGAGCACCGGGAAAAGCAGGAGAGGCTCACCTCGCCCGTGTCTGCTGCGGCGGGGCGCCAGAAAAGCGGAGGTTGAGCCGGGGGCTGGCCAGACACAGCCCCGCAGGGACCCTGGGCTCTACCGCTGAGCCCAGCCCCGGCTCTCCGGGCTCCCCGCTGCCGGAATTCCCTCGGATCGCTGGATCTGGGTGATCCCGGAGCCTCTGGCACGGCGAAGGAGCCGCGCTGGGGCCGGCCCACCCCCACGGGTGCTCCCAGCGTTTGCGGGGAGGATGCTCCGTCTGCGCGCTGGCTGGGAATTCTCTCTCGGGGTAATTCCTGCTGCGAGGGGACATCTGGAAATGTCCTTCCAAACCACCCCGTGTGGGACACCCGGCAGCATCCCCAGACAGGGATCGCCTCCCGTCCCAGCCAAGGAGCGGCGCAGGAAGGCTCGCTGGGGATCCGCAGGGATTTTGGCCTCGCTCCAGGCCAGGGAGCGAATTTGGGAGTTATTTCCCGGCCGGGCAGGAGCAGCCAGGCCCAGCCTATGGCATCAATACATTTACAGGAACGCGCGTTCGCAAATGTCTCGGAGGAGAAGTTAATGGGCGTTAGTCCTTTATGCGAATGCAAGGTTTTATTCGTTTCGTTTTCACCTTTAAAGCGATCTGCTGGCGGATTAAATGATAAAATCGCCGGCTTTAAAATAAGCTCAGACGAATGCCAGGCTGATCCACCGAACGTGTTTACGTCTGATCGCGCGTTCGCGATTCCGGCTCCAATTTAAAATTCCTAAGGGAGCAAATCTGAGCGAGTGACATTTTTTATTCCGGGCTAGAAAAGAACCTCAAAACTCGTGCGGGTTTTGGGATGCTGAGAAAGGACAGGACGGAGCGAATTGTCTCGCACGGGTGGGGCAGAGACGCGGCTCGTTCTTGAAGAGTTTCGAGAGAGCTCAAGGAATAAATCTGCTCCGTCTTTGGGAATGGGAGAGCTCAGGGCAGTTTTTACATCTCTCTTCGTAGGTTTGCAGTCTCATATTTCGAAATTTATAATTAGTAAATCGAAATAAGGGCAAACCCCGCGGCACAGGGACAGACTCTGGAGTTTGCATTTGTTACAGTTTCGGCAACGAAACTGCAGGATAACTCCGCCATTCCCAAACTTTTTTTTTTCCCCGAGAAACAAAAAAGCCTTTCAGCAAAAAGAACATTTTTGCCGTGTCTCTGAAAGTTTAGGAGCCTTTTCCAAACGGAGAATTGGGAAAAGGCGGAGAAAAGCCCGAATTTTCGTTTGACTCGCCCGAACAAATTTCCCAGCGCTTCTTTCAGAGCAGGGAAGGTGTTCTTCCCTTCCCCACGGGAAAACGCGGGCAATTCCCGGGATTTGGAGAGACGGACACGCGGTGGGGATGCAGGCCCCTCTTTGGGTGCTGCTGCTGCTTGGGACGGCGAAAAGGAGGGGTCAGGGCCGGGAGAGGTCTCCGGTGTCCCCTGCCTGGCATGGGAAGCTCCTCAGCGCTTTCCAGGAGGGAGAGGGACACAGAGCCAAGCACCGGCAAGGGAATCAAAACTCGGGGGAAGCACCGCGTTCCTCCAGTGGGAGATTCTGCCCACCCCAAGGGATGCCCCAAGAGTGGAGAGAAATCCCCCCATCATTCCCAGGCCGGGTTTAAGTGGCCAGAGCACAAACGGATCCAGAATCACGGAGCTGGAGTTCAGGGCAGGAATTTCTGCCAGTTTTCCCTCCCGTTCCGGAGGCACAGCCGGGAGAAAGATTTCTTTGGAAGCCC